>MKEJ01088447.1:0-12126 GCA_001753735.1 Embelia ribes
TATTATAATAATTAATGAAAGAAAAAACATAAGTATCTTTTCAAAGCATTCTTAAAGTTATTTCTAAAAGCACTTTTAAAAAAATAAAAGCAGATTATTAAAAGCACGTGTTAAAGAGTTTATCAATACCTAATGTTATAATTTTTCAGAAAAAACAGAAGCAAAAAATAATCCAGACAGACCCTGAGTTCATAAAATAAAGAACTTTGAAAGACAGCAGCAAGTGAGATATTGGTAGATTGGCTAACCCTAGGAATTTTAAATTGCTTATCATTATTAAAAAAAGATTAATTAGAATAAAAAGTTTAGGACACAACGATAGAGTCCTTCAAGTTGATGTTTGTGGGGTCGGGCCTTGAGCAAAGTGCGAGATTTAACTTTATCACATCGGTTATGTTGTTAATTAAGCCGATTAATTTATGGATGAAATCAAGTGATAAAGGAAAATTTGATTTAATGATCTTAATAAGTAAGGTATTTGTAAAAATAATCCACTTTTGATAATTCTTGCAAAAATGACTTTTTTAAGTTGTAATAAATCTAAAATACCCTAATTTTAACCATTAGCCTTTCCCTCTTTCTCCTCTCACAATATGATCTCTCTCTTTTATCTCTTTTCCCATCAATTACAAATTAATTGAAAAAAATGATGTGCAGATGATCATCGTATTTTTATCTATCTTCAATTTGAAGCTCTAAACAATCAATAATTAATTTAAACTCTTTTTTAGCAAAAAATACGACAGATTTAATAAATTATAATCATTATTTCTTAATTGTTCTTTAACTTTAATTATTTTTTCTTCACTTCTTTGCTAGTTGAAGATCGACGAAGAATTGAGAATAACCAACAAATAATTGTGAATAACAGTCCTTCAAAAATTATTCACAGTTCTTCGTAATTCTTCACATATTTCTACAAATTGGAGATTAGTGAATAAATGGTAAAAAAACTAATGAAAAAATGTGAAGAACAGTTGTTCAAAGTTCTATTATTTCTTGTATGACGAAAATATTTGAATTTATAATTTCTTGTGAAGAGATTTTTTTTTTTTTGTCACATTTTTTATAAGAAATCCTTGCACCAAACGGAGCCTTAATCTATAATCCTAAATAAGCTTTACTTCTAATATTTATACAGCACATTCGAAGAGCTACAACTTTAATGAATGGATTTTTGAGTTTGAAGTTTTGAAAGGTCATTTAGCATAACTAGAAATAGGGGATAAAAGCTGGAAATTTAAAGTTTAGCATTTTCTAATGGTTTGGTCATATTTTTCAATGTAATACTCAAAATTACATTTACCTTGAACTATTAGAAAACTAAATTGAAATATATATAACTTTGGTCTTGTAATATTCCCCCCTTCATGAATTATATGCTTATTTGACTATTTATATCGTCTTATACAAAAAAAAATTCTATTTTATCTTATTCTTAACCTTAAATATTATGAGGGATTTTTTTTTTTTTTATCAATTTACTAGACAACTTTTATTTTATTCTTATTTTTCATAATTATAAAGGATGATTATAATAGTATATTTTAAGTGAATAAATTTTTTGGATATCTCAAGATATAAAATGCGACTATTTTCTGGGCGGAGAAAGCACTCGTAAGTTTCAAGTACTCGTAACAAGCAGAACACTTACTAAAAACCATTTACTAGAGATGGCTCTACTATTTCGCATATTCCATATAGCTTAATAGCCAAATATATATCGACCATAATTATTCTCACCAAATTATATGATTAGAAATATTTCAAGTAGAATAAGATAAAATCAGAAGACATATTTATCAACACTTATTTTCAAATTTTGAGCGTTATAGGTTGGGTATTACGACGGTTATACATAATAAAATTGTTATATATTCTTGACAGACGACTAAAATGCTGCTTAAATAAAGATGGTAATCACTAATCACCAAAAGAAAATTTTTTAAACTATTCTTGAAGTGTTTTGAGCAACCGTACATTCATTTTTTCCTCTTTCTGTTTGAATTATATTTAAGTTAATTTACCGATGTTTACTTTGTGAGAGATTTCAATTATAAACTCATATATCTTGAGTTTTCTAGAGTGAGGAAACTCTTGTTAGACTAAGTTCAGTTGTTTTAATCAGAGCATTAGCTATATTTGTATCGGGTACTTTAAGCTGTAAAGGCTAGATTTTATACGAAAGTTCGATTTATCAACTGCCGTAATACCGGAGTGATCATCTTGAAGAAGTGGACTAGGCTCAAACGAATGAGTATAGATAATTATAAAATTTGGGTTTTAAGTTCCCGTTCTCTTAAACTCTTGTCTTTTGTTGCACGTTTTATTTTCCATTTCATGACTTAGTATAGTTAAAAATCTTATGGCACTGTAGGTGGTAATTTTTGTAATCTACGTTCTTGGATTTCACAAATACACTTGTTAAAAAGTATGATTGAAAATATTTTGAAGTACACAGTGTAGAAGACAGAAAAATCATTAAGGGTAACGAACTCAAACCTGTACAAAATTTTAGTAACGTCAAATCCAAAGCATATTTCAATAAAAATAAGGTCACAAACTTCATTATTTGCCGTCATCATCTAGCAAATACAATGGGATTTCTACTTGTGATCGAGGTTTTATATATCGTTCGTAACCATTACGCAATGATTTCAGATGATATCGCTACCATTACGGGCCGATATATCAGTGAGTATGAAATTTTCGTTCGTATTGATGGAAACCTTTACGTACGAGTCGTTACGGCATCGTATCGATCCATTACGGCGGTTACGGACCGTTACGAAAAAAAAAAGAACAAAAATTTTTTTGCGAAGATGAAAAAAGTTTGGGTTTTTTATTTCCGCTAGCGTTATGCTACGGCCGTTACACTCTAAAAACGTTATGTTGTCACCGTTACCGTTCCAACAGCCGCTACCATTATTTGGAAAAGCCGCTACCATTATTTAAAATATTGTTTGTGATATAATCAAAGACGTATAATGAATGGAAAAATCATCCTACAGGCACATAATTTGTCAAGCAAGACTTAAGTCAACATGTTTGTAGAAAATTTTGAATTATTGTCCATGTTAGAGAATGAATCTATTCTCGCTATATTCTTACTCTTTACTAATATTACAAATGATTTGAGAGCTCTTGGTACACATTTAGTTATAATAATAGGGAAATGGTTAAGAAAGATTTTCAGAGTCTGTGTAGACAATTGGCGCCAAAGATTATGACCGTTCGAAATGTGCGAGACCTCAACAAAATGATCAATGATAAGCTTTTAGGATCACTTGCGTCCCACGAGATGACAATGTCCGAGGTAAGAAAGGAGAACAAGAAATAGGGCATCACAGTCAAAAACACCATTTACGAAAGAGAAAAATCTAAAAGGATGACGGTGATGAATAAGAAATGATGGACAAGGGAAGCAAGATTAATAATTCCGAGGACGACAAAAAAGCTAACAATCTTTATTTGATGGTCAGCGACGTCAAACCAAAAGAGAGAATTTTCGAACAATTCTTTTTCGGATCAAACGTTGCAACTTGTTTTTTAGAAGATGACTTGATCACACCATTGAAATCTCCACACTTATTAGTGACTACTTTTACAATGGTGCTACTAAATCACGGTCATGCCCCTTTTGACAAATCAGTTTTACAATTCGCTATCCCGGAAATTGATCAACACCAGACGATACATGAAACAAACGAGAACTGCAAATATCCCACTTAATGGAATCAGAAAGGGGTGTTCATGAAATCCGGCAGGTCTACCCAATTCATACCAGTTGGGTCCACAAGTCCGCAGATATATGAGTCCAACAGTTCTGCTGATCTTGGCTCCGTTAGTCTTAAAGAAGAAATATGAGACTCATACCCGTACCGCATTTCGCATATATACGGTGTGGATGTTGGTCGCGGTGCAGGTCTAACTACAAAGTTAGTGGACTGATCAAACAAGTCAACTAACCTTCTAAAATTGTTAAATTTTAAGTTACAAACTATATTTTTTTTTATTAATAATTGATATTATTTTTTTATGAATTGTAAAATACACTATTACTTTATTGTAATACGTATCGCAAAAATAAGAAATACAAATTTTTTAATTCCTTTTGAACAAAAAAATAAAACTCATATTTCAATTCATATTTAAGGCTTTACATTTTTTTTATAATAAAAAATATAAATACAACTAAATTACAAAAATACTCAAATTTAAATCATAACTTTATTCTCATCCTTTCATTAAATATTCTTATAATGCTCTCATCAATCTTGTTGCACATGAATGTCTCAACTACACCGAGTTCTAAGAAAATTAAAAAAAAAAATGCTAAATTTTCCTTTAATTTTCTACACGTTTGTTCATAAAAAAATCTGAATCTTTTTTTAAACAAATAATTTGATACTTTGTAAAAGGTAAGTATCGAGAATTAGTAATTGATTATTATTGTATGTGGGTCTACGGAGATGGTTGCAGATCTGCTTCTGCTTCTCAAACCCATACTCACCCCATATAATTGTGGGTGCGGGTATGGATCTATTGTAAGACGGATGCAGGTCTACCCAGCGAGTCTACGGTAGACCAGCAAAAATATGGGTCTAATGATCACCCTAAGAATCAGACTCCTGCTAAATCAGCTCCCGAATTTGTCATCAAGAAAGTAAAAGGAAACTAGTTGTCTTTCTTATGCACACAAGCGCACATGTCCATAAGAAATACAAATTTCTTTTCAATCACTTTTCCTCGTTACAAAACCTAATACCAATTATAGCAAAAGCCATGCACTAAAAATGAAATCAAACTATAGTTTGACTAGAAAAGGCAGAGCAAAGGATCATCAATTACATTTTTACAAGGCACACTGACATCTCCAAATTTTTTCTTTCTTCGCACAAATAGGTATTTAGCCTAAACACCAACATTCTCCATTCAAATCCTAATGTAACTTCTATGTTTGAGAAAATAATTGGGCACCAACTACTATAACCGCTTTCCTGCCTCAAAATTTCATCCTCTAGGGCAGTTGGCTGCTGCCACAAGTTCTATTTTGGCCATGATGGTGCTTCTGTAGGTATATATAATACAAGAGGCAAAAATCCCACTTGGGCTATAAGAATTATGTCCAAAATGACCGCACAACCACATAAATACTTCGTTATGGCTCCTTGCGGATGAATACATCAGTTCATCTTGCCTGGATTGGATGCCGGGCTCCCCATTACTCCCACATTTTCTTCACCACTGGACAGATTCAAAGATTGCGTCTCCAGACTAAATCCATTTGCTTTTACCAATCTTAAGGGCACTTCTACAGAATTAGCAGTCTTTAATGGCTCGGAGAATTTCAGATCAGGCTCTTCAGAAGTGACATTAAGTGGTGAATTTTGCTGATGTAGCATCTCCATTCGACGTAAAGATGGTACATCCCCCTCACAGTACCTCCTCCACATGTTTCGGTACGCTGACTCGAGACCCAGTATAAACTTTGATCCGTCACAAAGTGAAGATTTTGACATGAGATCCCGCAGACTCGTTCTTAAGTTTGAGAGAGTTGTAATGTCCGAAGCTAACCGAAGTGCCGATTGAACATATTCATCTTCATTTTTGGCAACCAGATGGCCCAAACCTGTGGAAAAACGCCGCGTGCAGAGTGAGACCATACGAGCTTTAGTTAGACTAAGGAACTAAATACATATGATACATAGAGAAGTGGACATCCAGATTCCCAACAATAGTGATGACCAATGCAAGATTGGAATAAAGGGCTGTGTTTAGAGAAAAAGACAAACTAGAAATTGAACTTGTGTTGGAGAATTAATAGCAATATGACATCATTCCAGCGTTCCACCCTGAGTTAAATCTCCCACTTGGAAACATATAACTTCAGTACATGTTTTCTGCTGATTCGATCGAGCTTTTGGAACCTTGTATATACAGTAGATTGAGTCTTAGCTGAACCCACAAAAGAATATTGTGATCAGGGAATAGAAGGGAGGGAAGCAACTAAAGGAGAAAAAGGGTCGTCAATGTGTGTATGGAGATACTAACAGTAGGTGGAAAAATTTCAACTATGAGTCGAATGTCACACTCAAGAAAGAAAAAATCTCTTCTACAAAACCCTCAAGATGAATGAATATGGTGCTAGACTAGAAGCAAGAATAAGTGGCACTTAGTCTAGTTAGTTATATTACAGAAGGGGCAGCTCCTAGCAGCCCACCTCTTATGAAAACAGGTTGGTTAAAAAACAAGCTGAAAGATAAAGTGGAACATTTCATGTATGAGAGAGACTTGAGACTCACCAACTGTTTTAAGAAGACTCACACCAACATTATGGGCATGCACTGAACCTCCCATTGTGATGCATGGAACTCCCATATACAAAGACTCACAAGTGGTGGTAGTTCCAGCATACGGAAAAGTATCCAAGCTGCAACCAAAAGAGCCAAAGGGGCAAAATTCAGAGACGTGATTTCAGGACCAGATAAAACCAAAAATTGTAAACCTAAGACGGAAAATATCAAAGATTTAGGCAGCAAAACTGATCTTTTTGGAGACATGGGCCTGACAAATTTTATCAAGCATTCAAGAGGAATAAAGTTTGAAACTGAAGTATCATGCCCATTCAGGCATACTAAATGCAGAAGTGAGAGCATTAACATTATGAAAACAGCTTCTAATTTAAGTTAAAAAATTCTACTTTTCAACGAAATGTAATGCCGCCGTTCATATGCTGGATAAATCGAATCCCAGGCTCACTACAATGATGAAACCAAATTATGCCTAAGGTAAATGAAATATTTAGTACTACTCTTTGGACACTACATTGAAATTCATGTGAGAGACCACGGGGGAATAATAACAAATAATAAGAGTACACACAAAACAGAGACCAATAACCACAGCCAAAGACCATAGGCGCAAAACAGAGACTAATAACCACACAGCCAAAGATCATAGACATTGATAAAGAATAAGCACCAAGACATGGTTCCCAAGAATTCAAACACATTGATTACCCAGCGGACAGAACAAAACATTACCTAATATCCATAAGAGCATATGCTTGCATATGATCATGATTGAGAAGAATGAGAGGCAAAAGATCAACACGCATGGATTCCAAACCTAATTGCTCCAATGTTGAAAGGAATCTTTGCCTCACACTATCACAGCAGAAAGGCTTACATTTGACCACAAGGCGAGAGTTTGGAACCGCACACAAAATTCTAGCCCAGACTTGCAGCACTTTAGGTGTTATCTGTACAAGAAAAGAAAACATAAGATCACAGTTCCCTGTTGAATATACTGGAATGGTCTAAAGCTTAGAGAAGAAAGTTTCTTTATTATCACCTTTGCTAGGTTGTTAAAACTTCCGAAAGTAATGAAGCCATTTGCTAGAGCTGGAGTTGGACATACAGGCCCGGCTTCAGGAGATGGCGTATAACAAAGGAAACACTGCGGTAACCGAAGTAACTCCTCAACGTTCCTGTCGGATAAGAGAACAATTGCAAGTCAAAACATTACAAGGAAAAAAGGGGAAATAAATTTATTGAGATGGCATGCAGGAATGAAAACATCACCGACTTCTGTCTGGTGTCCGGAGGATCAACCAATGCATCACTGATTCTATAATCAATTGAAGGCAAGCCGGTTGTATTTGGGTAGCCAATCCAAGTCACCTAAGAAAAGCGTCATGCAACAATGATATCAGAAGTTAGGCGAGTAACATGGTTCCTGGGATCCAATTGCCATGGCAACTTACTTGACTAGATAAAATTCATCTGACTCATGATCCAAAGTACTAAAATACAATATATTAGAAAACACAAACAGGAGAAAATGATAAAAATAATGCCATGAGCACCTGAACTGGGGCAGGTCGACATGCCATCATTCCCAGCTTATTATTAGCCGTATGACCAGTAAGTTCCACCAAGATGTCAACTTTATCTTCTCTAACCATGCTTCCAACCACCTTCTCATCAATCCCGTATATATCTCTCCATAATCCACCTTTTTTCAAGACCTTGTCCCTAAATCTATTAGTTTTTGCATCTGCCTGCAACAGCAGAAGAGAACAAATTCATTGACTATGTACTCAAACTGGTAAATGAAAGAGCCGTTCTAAAAATAATGAAAAAGAAACCATAGGACAAAGATTGGTTGTAGTTTAAAAAAGAGCTTTAGAACTAGTGTCGTGATAATAGGAGGAATATTTCAGAATTTTGAAAAGCGGAAAGAAGAACTATCTGATTATCCTTCCTCCGTACCCAGAAAAGTAAAATAGATACAGAACAGAAACAAAAAATTCCTCTTTTCATGTTAGTTTTCTTTTGAATGAACATTTTTTGGGGGCACTTCTATTTGAACCTCCAAAATGAGGCTAGCATCCAAAATTCCATATCAAAGGAAATTTTTTAATTGATATTCGTTTTTTTTTAAACAATCTAATTAAGTTTGCCTTTGATCTTTTTCCCCCTTTTGTAGAAGTATTCTAGTATATAACTTTTGAATATATGTTTTAATGCATATATGCTAACTTGTTTTTTCTTTATCTAGAGATTATAGTAGTAGAAATATATAACGATAATGCAAATATTTTAGTTTGCTGATAATATTTTTATTTCCTTTTTAAGCAAAACTGTGAGGAAAAATAGCAACTGAAAACTAAAGGAGAAAACAAAAATAGAAAACCAATAATCGGTAACCAGGCCTTAAAATTACAATTAAACCTTTTGAAGGAGAGGGAAAGAAACAGAATCAGGTCAAACCATAGGAAAAACATAGTTCTCATTGACAAACAGAAGATACCTTCACAACAGCAGAATAAACCACCACCTTGTAATTTGTATAGTCATGATATACTAGAGGTGCCTCTATAAAATATGATACAGAATGAGTAAAATAATCTGGAGATACATATCCAATAACAAGTGGTCTTTCTGGATCTTTAGGGTTGTCCCATGAAGTGTACTGTGAAAATAGCTTCAGAAAACGCCGACCCCAATCTCTGCAAATGTAGGAAACAGCTTAGACAAAATCTAAGCAACAAAACCCTTCCATTCGTTCTAGTTTCCTTCTCTATTTTCCTTGGCACATTGGAAATTGTTTGTATCATAGTCCAAACTTGCTAGTTAATTAAAGATTCTTTTAACCAGTAAAATTTAAGGAGTCTTTCTAGGACTGGCCATGAACCTAACTCTTAGTATTCGGGTCGAGAATAACTCGGTTCAAAATAACTTCAAATTTTAAATGACCAAACTCAAGTCGCTAGATGCACGATTCTGTAGGCTCATGAGCCGACTCAGTATGCTGATGTGAATATAATATTAAATATGTAATGCAAGGAGGGATTGATTAAATTGAACATTCAGGACTTCACTGACAAAAAGGCTAAACGTAATTAGTGACAACTCTTTACATATGCATATAAAGAGCAGAGCCCTGAGCTGAGCTTGAGTTCTTGAAACAAGATGTGACGAGACAAACTTTAGTTCTTACTTTTAATTACGAACCTGAACCGAGCTCATGCTTTAAGCTCAAATTCGACCCCAGTGATGCTGGTTCGAACCGAACTCGAGCTAGCCGAAGTTCAGATTGGTTTGGTTCGTGGCCAGCCCTTCTATATATTTCTGTAAATGTATAAACCAAACCTGTGAGCCTCAAACAATTTATCATCCAATCCCTCATCCATATAATTCATTGCAAGCAAACGATTCTGCAAGAAGTGGTCAAAATAAGAGTATAAGAGAAACTTGAATATTATGATGCCAGTAAAAACTTGAATATTTATGCTCATAATTTCACATGTGGGATTGAAACAATCCCCTAATCAGATCAACTAAGACCACATTAAGACTAAGAAGTGAAGACAACTTCAGTTGAGAATTATAATCTTTTTTGTTGTACACAAGATACAGAAATACCTGGCCTGCATTGCGTGAATCGGGATCAATCTTGAGGCACTGTTCATATGCTTCGACAGCCAGAGTTATATTGCCAGCATCTCTGTAAAGAACCCCTATTCAAAGAAATTCAAGAGATTAAATCAATCGCAATTGATAGAGTATTCCAAAAAGAAAATTCTGCATCCAAACCACAAAATTGTGAACTCAAACAAAAAATAGAAGCCATATTTACCAAATTGATCAGTTCCGCACAAACACTTTTAAATATATATTTTGTTCAAGAAGAAGTGCTCAATGAAAGGGGCGACCCCTCCTATGTAGACGGTGTATTAAGAGAGATGTAGATTGTATGCTATAGCTATCTTATACCTAAATAAGACTAATTCTTATGCCAACAAAAAGAATAATAACCAGCAAATCCAGCAACGTTTATCGCTAAGCAATCAGGAAAGCAAATAAACTACTTCAAGTTAAGAATTGTCATTTAAAAAAATGTAGTTCAACTCCATAAACAATAGGATGGAATCATGAACACAAAGGATCGTACTAACTCCAAACCATGTCTATAAATCAATACAAGTCACTGACTTCAGAATCACTATAAACAATGTAATTTGCTTGGAATTTTGGCTGTGAAACAACTCTCAAGAGTCAATGTTTTGCACTAACACAATGACAATAAGAACAAGAAACCAAGAACAAACCATAAAACAACCAAGGCTACTCTAACGGGAAGGGAGTAGAAACCCAGTTCTCACTAATAGGTTTTGGGTTTAATCCTCCGTCCTACATGTCATAATATTCAGATGAACCAAAAATAACAAACCAACCATGGAAAATGGGAGCAAGACGAATGCCACAAAGATGACTAACAAAGGGTAGAGGACGAACAGAAAGACCTAAATTATTATAAGCTTCTGCATATGTGGGGTTTGCAACAATAGCTTTTTCAATCATGCTTGCAGCTGCATCCATTTTACCCTGTATATGGTAATGAAACCTTGTCACCAATGGGACATATGCCACATACGCAAGAAACAGAAACGCCTTGGGCTTTCATATAATTTGAATATGTTTGAACCAGACCTGGACGGTGTAGACGACACCAAGATTGTTCAAGGACTGTGAGAAGTTTGGTTTAATGGATAAAGCCATCTGCAAAGCAAAACAAAGAGAAGAAAGATAAAATAATTAAATCAAAGGAGACAGTAAAAAAGATATTTTCACGTCAAAGCAATGACAATTAAAGGCTAGAAAACTTAAAAAATGTAAGCAGAGCAGAAAATATCTGCCTGATAACACTCCACGGCTTTATCAAGATTGTCACGGTCTTTGTAAATCACTCCCAAGTTATTGCATGCTTCAGCACAATGGGGATTGAAATGGACAGCAAGTTCATAAAATACAATAGCCTGCACAATTAAATGGATCACAAAACATGGACTAATGTTTTTCTTCGCAGGCTAATGTTTGCTCATATCAGTTTCAAACATAACAAGGTAAGAGACTGTACACAAATAAACTATAATACTGCTTACCATGTCAAACTTCAGCATTTCACCATATGCAACCCCAAGATTATACATGGCATCGGCATAATGCCAGTTATAATACAGGGCCTTCTTGTAATAAGCCACACCTTGCGTGATGTCTCCCTCCAGTTTAACCTAAATAAGTTGGAAAAGACAATGGAAGGAAGAGAATCGTAACATTTATCAAAAAAAGGAAATCTTAGTTGGTGCATGTTTCTCACAAATGGCTCATTTAGTTGGCAAGTGGTGCATTAGTGATTGAATAAGAGCAAGTATATCCAGTACTCGTCATGATTTGTAGTATCTGAGCTATTCGGTCTTGTACCAGAACAGAAGACATGAAAATTTATGGAAAGAATGACAAAAATAAATATAACTGAACATTCAAACCAAAGCATCTAAATAACTGTGTACAGTGGTAAGCATTTATAATGTAACAAAAATCTTCTAGAGCTAGAGAAATGAGAAAGAACAGCCAAACAAAAATAGAGAAAAGTTATCCCAATCAAAACCAGAGCTGAAGTCTAACAAACAACCAATTTGAAGCCAGAGAACTAACTCTAAAAACATTTGCACAATAGATATCATCACAAAAACATTTTAAGCAAATACATGATGAACTTAAAATATCGTTTGGAATGAAATCATATTTGCTTTCCATATACATATACATATATATA
>MKEJ01088448.1:0-16565 GCA_001753735.1 Embelia ribes
TTAATTTACAATTTTGAGTATGATAACTTTTGTTACAAAGAAACAAGATGAAGGGCAAACTTGGAAGAAAAACGTATGAAACATTTGTTGCAGTTTGTACTTTTTATAGAGTAGTTAAATAATTTACCAGCTTGATGATCTAATCCTCGTTTTGTTATTCTTGTCGTCATTATAGGCTAAGTCAGCTACAGAAAGCCTTGAGCAATCGATATCCTCTGAAATGAAAGCAATTAAGGAGTCTACTCATTCAGTTTTAGAAGTTTTAAGTGCTGCAAATCGTGGTTTTACATCTCGAAGTGAAAATCTCCAGGAGCTACTTAACGGCAATGAGAAGTTTGTTGTTTATAAATTGAATTTGAGGTAGGAAAACTTTGCAGTGGAATGTTTTTTAATGTTGATGATGCTAGTGCCAGCTTTTATTTTTCAGTTTCAAGGTTTTCAATTTTGAGTAATTTTTGTACGAAAGTATACTAAGTCTAGAAGAGGCCTATCACAAGAGAGTTCAAGGTATATTAGGATGATAGAGTACTGTCATACTCTTTATTTGCAGTGCAGAACTAGAAAGTTTATGGTGGAGGGTTATTGGTTAGAGGATTTGTTTGGTTATGATCGGTTTTTTTTTTTAAGTTAAAAATATACTTTTAACAAGTTTGGTTATGATCATGAAAATTATTTACTGGTTTTGAAATTAAAGAGTGCGTAGAACACGTTTGGCATATTGGTTTTGCAAACGTTTTTCAAGATTTTCTCGGGGGCAAACCATCCCTTTTGATAGAATGTTTTTCCAATCTCATGGATGTTGTCTAACTTTGCAGTTCGTGCACGTACATAGATAACAATGGAGGCAATCACGAAGTGGATATGGAAACTATGGAAGTATCTAAAGCAGACCCATTGTGTAGGTACATGCTACTGAAGTACTCTTCCCCCGTGTGGCATGAGTGCTAAATCTTTTTCTTGTTTCTTGTGTAGCCCCTTTCTCTTCAAGCTTAATCGACGGGATTAATCAAAGCGATGCTAGGCGCAGAGCGCTTATTCTTTTTTGCATTACATACTTGAATAGACAAGTGAAGGTAAGAGGCTGGTAGTTAAACTAATTTAAAGTTATTCCAGACCGAATTAATGTTTCTCAATTGGCTGGGAGTTGTCTAGGTTGCGTTCACTCATTCAAGGATTCATAGCTGATGTCTAGAAGAATACTTTTTCAGAGAGAGATTGTTGTTTGGTTGCAGTTTTTAAGCCAAAAAAAAAAAAAAATTGCTGAGAGAAAAGGAATATGCATCTAGCAGAAAGCTTTGAGCTTTTTTAAGGTGAAACTGCAAATAAAACTTAGCTTAAAGCTATGTATCCAAATGCACACCGGATTTTAAGCAAAGAAATAGAAAAGCTGCAACCTACAACTGAACAGCTGCAATTCGATAAGATTTTTTATTATGAAAATGTTACATCTGAAATACTGATTTTCCGAGCATATCACAGTCACCAGCAACCTATAAATCCGTCTTCCATTGGCAACCAATTTACATATGGTTTTGTTTTTCTGGTACTATGTCAAGGATGCTTTTATGCTGTCAGTAGATCGTAAAGGGTTCGATGTGCTAGGGAAGGTTCTTGGTCCAGTTTCGAATGATGGATCCCGTGAGTACCAGTGGAAAGAGTTCAGGTTACCGTTCAAGGAACAGGCCTGTGACATGGAATCTTTTAGTCGACAGCTCGTGGAAATGGAAGAAGAGGCCCTAAAGAACGTCTCGAGCTTTAGTGGGTTGGGATAGATACAAGTAAAAATAGATTGACCCAGTGCTTCAGTTTTATGCGGACCTGTTAGATTGGCGCTGTTTCTGTGGTTCGATGACCTGAGCGATGATCGCCTGTGAGCGCTACGTCATAACAACGGTGAGTACCTTTGTGGAACATTGTTTGTCACACTAAATTTCGCTTTTACTTTTAATGACACTTATATATAAATATGATTCTAAGTATTCTCACTGCTCCAGTGTGATTATCACTATACTGTACAACGAACATAAATTTTACATTATTGAACAAATCATTTACATTATTTACATATCATAATGAAAGCCATCGAGAAAATGTGAAAAAACTTATTCTAGAATTGAACCATGTAATGGACCAATTAGTTAATGTGAGAATAATTCTCCCAATACAGGAAAAACAACCATAGTAGGATCTCCCAACAAAACACTTAAAATCATTTTGAGGAAAATCCTTACTGTTTTCCAAAACACACCACTTCTCTTAGAACTTTTGCTAGCTTTAGCCAAGAGCTTCAACTCAATCTTCTCCAATGCCTTGGCGCTATCATCAACATCCCCATTTCTCCAAGCTTCATTCACCATTTTCTTCACACAATGCACATGAAAATGGTACTTTTTGCACATAGAAACATAAGACCAACCCCGTACTCGTGATTTTCCTCCCCATAGCTTCTTCTTCTTGCACCACAAGCACTTGGACGAAACTCCATCGCGAAGGATGAAATATGTATCGTCTGCTCACATCATACAACATTTATAGTCGTACTGAACATTCATGCATGATAAACGAAGATCACATGTTTGGTTACATGTTTTAAACTCAAGTTTTTCTGCTTTTTTGTTTAAAAATAGGGTGCATTTGGTTGATTTCTTTTTTAAGTTGTGTCGTTTTGCTGCTTTTGACCCGCAAACTAAAAGTTACAAGTTAGAGGTATCTAATTTTTTCTCATAATGAAAAAAACTAGTTATTTTGCTTAAAAGTTACAAACAAATAAATCGTAAATATCATTATCACATCATTTTGATGCAAGGTTTTCTATTAAATTGTGAAAATATTCACCCTACCAGCGTCTGTGCCACGCCAACAAATCTGTTGTGGTACACGTTGGTAGGACAATGCTCAAAACCATTTTCGTGCCTAATTAGTCGTCTTATAAATTACCTATATATATTCTAGACCGGAGGTTGCTGCAGCAAGGGTGCAAATCCCAGCCATCGGCTTTGGAGTAGTAAACGTAGCCATTTATGTCTTTTCCGCAAGCATCGCAGCACCTTTGGTGGCGTTTGCATAAACTGTCGCCACATCTTGTTTGGGGTGTGGTGTAGAATTCGAATGTGCACCCTTCAAATAATTCATGACAAATAGTTGTCTCGGGGAACCTGTGTAACGAATATAAAATTTTCGTTACAAACTACTACTCATAATTTAATCTTAGAACTACAATGATAAACACAGTTTGCCCTTAAATGGTTTCGGTTATATAATACCTGAAATTGCTACTCGCGTGTTTGATGATTAACGTCAATTAACCAAGGACTGTGTATTTATTGGATTGCATATGCCTATATTTTGTTACATAAAAAGCAACAAGAATAGCAAATCTGTTTAATACATTATTTCCAACTACATACATACCTGCATTCGTTGTGGAGTTCATAGTCGCAAAGCTCGCATCTGTATCGCGTACCATAGCCTTCTTCCTTGCACCCATCGCACATGAACCGCTTGTTATAGCTCCTAAACTCGAGCTCGTGCTCGTGGTCCCGCATTTTCTTGGTAATCGACATACCGAGTTTTAGAAATTTGAAACCGGCAAAGAGTGTTGTATGTACATATAATTTGAATGAAAATATTTAATTGTATAAATTGTATCAAGTGTATAGGTCCATATACATATGGGGAATATTATTATTAATAAAGTGGAAGTGTTTCTTGTATGGGATGGTGGTTAATGGCGTTTACGCATTGATAATATTTTCCTTTTGTCCTAACATTAATTCAGCGGCTAAGACAAGCACAAGCACACGTTACGTGTATTAATCGCATGTAAGTGTGTGTATGTATGTATGTATGTGTGAGAGAGAAGTGAAAGAAAAAGGTGAACAAAATCTTCATGGGAAAGGAGATTAGACGATCATTGGCAACGGGGTAGTCATGAATAGACTAGGCAGAGATAAACTGTATAGAAAATTATAATACAGATCGGTTATGTATGGAAGAGAATATTTATATTCGAATATAGATTGTGGGATCGGTTTTTTAGAATTATGAGAGAGATTTGTTGCCTCCATTGTCTATATATACATCGCATTTTGCTATTTTCATGTTTACGATGGCTAAAGTCACCATTGACAGGAGTGGAGCTATATGCAGGCAAGGGGTCAGGGCCCGCGCCCTTTTTATTCAGTAGAAAAATAATTAGAAAATATTATGTATATTCACAATATTTGTACATAATATGTGTATTTACATAAGTTGATTGTGTTGCAAACAAGCACCGGATGGTAACGTATCCCAGGTGGGGTTGAATGCTCTTAGAGCATTTGCATTAGATTCTCTTAACAAATTTTCTAAAATATAAAAAAAATAAGTTTTATATCTATTTTATAGAATCTCTATTTTTTAACTTCTGTATCAGATTATCCATCACATTCTCTATTATATTAAAATACTATTTTCATAGCTTTAAACATTCCACGTTTAAAATTTCACACATAAAAAAAAAATTGTAATTATGAAATATTATTTTTTTAATTATTTATTAATAAAATTATTATTATTTCTTAGATTTAGATTTAGATTTAGATTTATAATTTTATTTTATTTTATTTATTAATTCATTATATTAAATAAAAAATATAAATAAATTCTCTTTTAAGTAAGGAAATAAAATTGGGATTAGAAATTATGGGATAGAAAAAAAATATGAATAAAAAAATCCTATAATAATTCATTATAAAAATATTATAAATACAAATAGAATTGCTTAATAAAAAATTACTATTTTTATCATTAAACATTAAATTTTTATAATATAAAAATTAAAATTAATTTTTAATAAATATATAGTTTAAGTAGTAAAAATTCAATTCAATTATTTGTTTATTATTCAATTTTAAAAATAATATTTTTACATAAATACTAATAAAATTATAATTATTTATTTATTTAAATATAAAATTATTTTTTACACTTAAGTTTTAGCTTATATGTCATATTTAGTAATTTAAAGATCAATAATTATTTTTAAATATTAAATTAAAATAATTATTTAATATTTTTATTTTTAATTAATAATATTAATGGAGTGAGTAGGGAGAGAATATGTTAATTTCTTTAATAAAATTGTTTAATAATGTGACATGATAGATAATATACTAATTGTATATATTTAAACAATAAATGGTTATTTATTAGATTTAAAGAATCAGTCTAAATATTCTTCATTTTAAATAATTACTAATTAATCTGGTATAAAACTAAAACATAACATTATCCATCTTTTCGTGAAAATGCTTGCATGTCACAATTATGTAATTGTATTCAGTACTCTTTTTTTATATTTTAATAGGGTAGAACTTTGTCATTTTCTTATTTTTAATTTTTTCTACATGTAATAAATTAGCATTAAGTAAGTAATTACAAACATAGTCATGCTATTTTCCTTCAACAATATTAAAAAAAAATTACTGATAGTATTCGAAAAATTTTCATACGACTCCATATGGATTGTGCCTCTGATAAATTTCTTGCTCTGGCTATTGATGTTCATTAGATTCGGTTGTCCAATCCATCCCACATTTGTCAAGTCAACAAGTTGCGTAGGTCTGTAAATCTGTGAGAAGAAATACGAGATTCGTGCATATGGGTCGGGCGCTAGGCGAGTTGACCCATAGATCAATCAATGGACCTCCGAAAATATTGTGATATGACTTTGTGGGGCTATTCCATGGATCGTGCTCGCTAGTATGGATCTCACATCCTTACCCATCCCGCACTAAGATACATCCTACGAGGGATGGGAGTGGGTCAACATTGGCAAATCTATTGTAGACTTGCAAAACTAAGTACGAGTCTAATGAACAACCCTAAGTCTCCGAGAGTAACTAAGTGTCATACACGATCATTTACATGTGCAATAACAATACAATCAAATCACTTTTATTTCACTTCTATATCTCACACTGTATTTTGAGCAAGCAATCCATTTGGGCTCAAGCTAAAATAATAGACTAACTTGCCTCGAAACTCTAAAAATAGGGTTGATTTTCTAAAAACAAAATCCAACGAAAACAACTATCCTTTAGAGATCGATTGTGCCTAAGAGTGAACTTCAAGCCCGATCCTATAACCTTCATAAAATTGTACCAATCAAATCAAACATGATTTACTTAGGAGTAAATTCGTCTTTTAAAATTCACTTGCATTGCATTGTTAGAACATTCATACTAATTTTTCTCATTTAGTTTATACATGTCTCAATCTAAAAATTCATAATTTAGAAATTATCCGTACCATTTTTTTTAAAAAAAATTATTAAAAATTACTAGAATAACAAAAAAAACTTGTTTTCTTAAATCTTAACTTGTGTTCATAATTTTGCTGGAAGATACTATCAAGGGACCAAACCAGCCTATCTATTTAAAACACTGATCAAATCCATATATTCTTCAACATTTGGGAACTTTTTGCCTTCCAACTAAAATTATGGTAACCAAATAGATTTTTGGCACAGACTATGAGGACCATTAGTGTATTTCGTCGCCTCAAAATGAATAAATTTGGGCCGTTGGATCGGTCGTTGTAAGATCGGGTGGACAGAGAGAAAATGGCGAAGAAGTTCGGAGGGGGTCGACCGCCGACGGGTACGCCGTCGCTGGCGTGGTCGTCCGCCGTCGTCATCGTCTCTCTCCTCGCCGGAGCCTCCATCGTTCACAATATCTTCAAGCCTAACCTGGTCTCTCTCTCTCTCTCTCTCTCTCGATTTTATTGCCTGCAACCTGTTTGATAAAATGTCTAGCAGAGTTCTAGTGTTCTTATATGAAATGGTTCACTGTGTAAATATTATGCACAGTTATAATTCATCCGTAACTATGTTTTTACTAAAGTAATATGGGCAACATTTTGTTTTTGTTTTTGTTTTTGTTTTATTTATTTCAGAAAGACCCAACACATGCAATTTTTGTTTTATTTGCTGTTATTTTTTTAATTTTTGTTGGTATTATTTTTAAAGGATTGTAATTATCGAGAATTGAAGCCAATACCTTTTTGTTTTTGAGCTGTGATACCATGTTAAGTTACCATTTTTACTAAAAGTTTGAGCTTGTAGTTAGGGCAACTTTTTGTTCATTTATATCGGACCATCCATCATTGGCATGTGAGCTAGCCATGGCCTACATCATTGGTGCCTCCATTCGATGGAAACCGTACACTTTATCGCGCTCATGGTGCGTGAGTGACCTATAATTCTAAACTCACGCTATTGAGAAAGCAATTGGAAAACCCAAATAATATTTCATTTCATACATAATGATAAGAATGGGGTACAAAAGGAATATAAATACAACAGCAAAGTAACTTCTAACTGCTATTAAGCACTTTAAATAGTACTAATAGTATAAGGACTAATATGACATAAGAATATAGTCAGACATGGATCCATCACCATTGTTGCGTCCGTGCTTAGCATTACTCTATTTAATTTCATTTCACTGCATATGTTATTGTTCGTGGGGAAGCACGTGATAATCACAATTGCGGCCTCCTTGCCCAAGATCTTTAAGTGCAAAAACTTGTAGGATTTTCCAAGCCTAGAATGCACAATCAAGCACAATAATAAAGATCATGAAGCAAGAAGATCGCAACAATACTTTTATACGAGTTTTACCCAAATCTGGCTACGTCTTCGGCCAACTATTATTTGGGAGTAGCATATTACGCAGTTACAATAAGAGTAGTTTCACAACACTAGCCAGAAAAATCCCCCAGTTCATCAAACACTGTGACATATGAACTAACCTTACCCAAACTAATTTCATTTAATTGCATACAAGTTATAATACAGATTGATAAGTGATACCACCCTATCATTTTGTAATTCTTTTTTTTACTACCCACGATTGATTAATACTTTTGCTGTAAACTCATTTTTAGTTTAATGCTAAGATGCAAGCTTGTAATCTTATGCAGCAATTCTCATTGACATTCTGTTCCTTTGTTGTATTGCTTAAAACAAAAATGTTCTTGTTAGTAATTGGATTGTTACAACTTGCAACTATTTTGTGCAGACATTGCCTCCTGTTGATGCTGCAAATGAGGCGGAACCTAATAAATCATAACCAAGTGAGTGCTTTTGGTTCCTAACGAAAAGCGGATTTCACAATACATGTTCAGAATAATCCTTTCGACTTCCATGTTGTGAAGATGATGGGGAATGGATTTTGTAGACATTTATTCATCCTTCATATATTATTGTATTCGTTATTGGAATTTCTGCCTAAGTGAGTTTCGATGAGTAAAAGTGCTGTTACATTTGATAGATTTGAGATACGATTTAGTCTGCTGTAATACTATCTTATGAAGAATCTGTGTCCTATCATATCATAAACTTTTCACATCGTTTACCAGCAATTTGCGTCCAATCTTCACGTTACGCCTATGGATAACCACTTATCCGAACATAAATCGATTAGCGTTCACCATGCCGGTAGTCAAAATCTCTGCTTTTGCTAAAATGGTTCTCGACACGTGGGCATGAACAGGTGAGTTTATAATTGCTAATCTCAATTTGCTTCTAGCGATGGGTTGTGTATATTGTCTGTGAAAAAAGTACAGTGACAGCTACAGAATTGAAAAGCCCTTTTTATTAGCCATTCTTTGTGATTCTGTTTAATGCTTTTGATTGAATAACATGCTTGATGCTCAAAAAGCTAGCTTTTACAGACAACACATGTTGGCTTGAAACTTCTACCACTTTTAAACCAACTCCAACTCACACTGGACTGTAGATCGCGGGGTTATGCAGCGGTTGCAGACCCCGTTCAATTTTGAATATTAAATAAATGAAATCAAATTTCGACCTCTTTTCAGATAAGCGTTGTGCATGGATTTGCAGCCGTTGCAGCATCCGGTTTTTGATATCGAATTACAACTTGTGAATTTAGAGTATTTTGAAAGTGGCACACGAGAAGAATATAGAAAGATTGTTGAGTAGAATGATATGAATTGTTTTGTTCCTAAATCTACTCAAAACTTAGTACGAAAAAGAATGTTTTAGTTTTTAAAAATGGAGAATCGGAATCCTATATTTCCAAGTGTTATTTTTCTTGTGGCTTTTCTCACTTGAAATCTATGTTTTTCTTCCTTTTATTTGAAGAAAACTCAACAATCCTTCGGTCTCATTTAGTTAAAGTTTCAGTTCTCAATTTTCAATTTTTTTTTTTTTTAGTTGTGTTTTTTGTCTTCAAATAACTTGCATTGTATAAGTTGTTGGAGATAATTTTCAAATTGTTAAAAATGAATAAGTAGATAACAAACTATAGTTTTATTATATTTTAAATTAAGATTATAAAAGAATAACATTAGAAGATAATTTAGAATAAATGAATCACATGCTTTTATTTTATGTTACATAAAGATTATTACTCATATAATATCTTTTAATTTAAGAAAAAAATACTAGCTCTGTTTCCAAATAAATGCTGTTTTAAAGATTCTTTTTTCTCTCTTTTTAAGCGTGATTTTAGAAGATTAACAACACATTTATTACTCTTTTCCCAATTTTAATATTTCTAATGAGTTTCCAACCATTCCACACAATTCAAGTATTCAATGAAAGGTATATGAGTAATATGTATTATTTGCTAAAATTAAGACTATTTAATATTCTTTTTAATTTATATGCATCAATTGCAAACTATACTTATTTTGAAAATGATGGTATAATTGTTTTCTTGGATTTTGAGATAAAAAGCTACATTAAAAGTAGATTGCAAGAGCATTTGTATCATATTCCAAATGAGTTATTTTCTTATTTTAGGTAACAAAAATTAGGTAATATTATATATATTTTTTACTTCAGATCAAATTATGTAGTGATTAATTAAAATGGGTAACAGAAGTTTGGTTACCCAAATTTGGAGAACAATTGTTCATTCATAAAAAATAAAAAATTAATTCTACCACCGCATATAAAGTGAGTTTACTTAACCTTTTGCTTGTACCAGGTCTACTACAAAATAATTATATATCGTATTAGTATGTATAAAATTTTAAAATAAATAATAGCCGAAGATTTGAAAAATAATATATTAGTAAAATAGATAATGTTATAGATAATCTGATACAAAAAATAAAAAATAAGATTTTGTAAAATAGATATAGTATCTATTTGTTGTTATATTTTAAAAAATTTATTAAGGTAATACCATGCAGATGCTCTAAGAAGGGAAAGTAAGTATGGTAATATTTTTGAAAAATTTATTAACCTTTGCTTTTTGGAGAAGACTGAAACCAAAACAAGCTTTCAAATTTTGAAAAAATTTAAAAAAATAACGAAACAAAAAACCATAAAGACTATTATAAAGCTAGTGATAAATTTGAAATTTGAAAAACAAAAAAGAAAAAGTTTCCAAACAAGCTGTGGCCCAATAATTATCACCACCCCCATCCTCATAATTCAGTGACGTGTCATCCTGTCCGTACATCCAGTCTGTAAAAACCAAATCCAACGGCCCAGATCGAATCTCTCTCCTCCTCTCTTTCATAATCAACTCCGCAAACCCCTCTCTCTCCCTCGCTACTATACCATCCATTCGTGTTCTTTCATCTCCGCAATCTCTCTCTCTCTCTCTCTCTCTGTGCATAGAATCTAAGGTAATGATGCTCAATCGAATTCATTGTCGATTAGATTTGTCTTGAGCTGTTTCAGATCTAATTGGTAATCGATTAATTAGTGGTTTTCTTTGTTTTTGGTGATTCATTTGATCGAATGGGGCCGTGATTATGTGTTTCGTTTGCGTTTTGTGTCCTTTGGTGATATAGAATTTGTGTATTGAATTTGGACTTTGAAAATGGAAAATGTATCGACAGGTTTTTGACCAAAATATTGTAATTTAGTAAATTATTTACCAAACCAAGGTTGTTTTTAAAATAAGTATCAGACACGAGGGTGTTATTGAGACTGCAATTTTTGCATCGGTTCACGAAATTGCAAGAAACTGCGATTTTTATAGCATTTTACTTCTCCTGAAATTGTTGTTTCAAGGCTGATGGAAAAATTGTAGTTTCAATCTTCGTATGTTGCATAAATTGCTGTTTGAAGCTCTGATTTTGTTTCGAAAATGCGATCCAAAATTGCAGCTTGGAACTGCGAATTTTGAAACTGCCTTGATTTGGTAAATATTTTGAAAACAACCTTGGTTTGGTAAACAGTGCACAAAATTGATATATCTGGGTCAAAAACTATCGAATCTCAAGTGGCAACATTATTTGCATTGATTCTCAATTTAAGAAAATGATCTATGCAAATGATCAAAATCATCTGACCACAAGGTGTTTGTACAGTTTATGCACATGTTTTTCTCGATATATATCATTACTCATGTGGATTTGGTGTAATTAATATGTGATACATCAGTTTATGGTTTGGATAGCTACTTTTTGATCCATGGGGTTCTTAAAAGCAGATAAATTGATTGTCAAAAGACTCTCTTTTTGTTGGAATGCCAAATAAAAATGTGGAATGGTGCTTTATGTTTTGTTATAATCTTGTATTCGTTGATAGATCTCAGGTAGCTTAGATGTATTTGCTTCCTCAAGAATGAGTGCAGATTATGCTTTGATGCAATCACGTTCTTGAGTTGCTTGATATGATTAAATGTTATGCATGCTCAAATGCTGCCTAGATCATGATGGAATAATGATTATGTATAAGCAGGTGGCTATTGTGATTTCGACGGTTGTACATGCATGCTCAATCGTAGATCCTTCATTTGTAATTTCTTTGATCACATCACCGGTTGAAATGGTTGAATTGACCTTTCCTATGTCTTAAAAGCATAATTTTTCTTGGTTTGGATTGCTACTTTTTGATCTATAGTGTACTTGCAAGAAGATAAATTGATTGTGAAAAACTCTCTTTTTTGTTGAAATGCCAAATTAAAATGTAGAATGATGCTGTATGTTTTGTTTTAATCCGATATTCGTCGGTAGATCTTAGATGGCATTGATGTAAGAATGATTATGTATAAGCATAGTACTCCTGCTTTTTGTAATTTCCTTAGAAAATTTCTCCCTTAATATGCAACTGTGGTTATTTGTATTCATACTGGCAATTTTTGTGTTGCTCAATCACTTTGACCACGTAGAACATAAAAACTTGTACCCTATTTTGAATATTGTACCCTTGATATTATTCATTGCTTCATGCAGATGTGCTAATTGAGAAACTAGTGATTCCTCTTTTAATTGTAACAGCTGACCATGAAATAGAATAAGAAAATGATAAAATCTTAGAAATGTGTTTTACATAGTATACTTATATTCAATGATCATGTACTCTTATCAGGAGGAATTAAAGGATGGCAGATGCTGAGGACATTCAACCACTCGTTTGTGATAATGGGACTGGAATGGTTAAGGTATGGAACAATCAACAAAAAGAAAGCAAGCAAAAGAAGAGCAAGGGAATAACATACTAAATTGTAGAAAAGGAGAAAAAAATTGATTCTCAAAGTCATTAATTGATACTGTGTTTTCTTAAAGGTTGAGATTGCTTATAGTTTTTACCATGTGCTAGGCTGGATTTGCTGGAGATGATGCTCCAAGGGCTGTATTCCCGAGCATAGTGGGTCGACCTCGTCACACTGGTGTGATGGTTGGTATGGGCCAGAAGGATGCATATGTTGGCGATGAGGCTCAATCCAAGAGAGGTATCTTGACCCTAAAATACCCAATTGAGCATGGTATCGTAAGCAACTGGGATGACATGGAGAAAATTTGGCATCATACTTTCTACAATGAGCTCCGAGTTGCTCCAGAAGAACACCCTGTTCTGCTGACTGAGGCACCTCTCAATCCCAAGGCTAATCGTGAGAAGATGACACAGATTATGTTTGAGACCTTCAACACCCCTGCTATGTATGTTGCGATTCAGGCTGTTCTTTCCCTGTATGCTAGTGGTCGTACAACTGGTAAGTCCCAAAAACTGAAAGAAAGGGCATATATAATTCAAAGTTTCAAACTTCGCCTGGGTGTTATCGTTTTCATCACGATGAGCTTAATGCTTTCATCAAATTATCGTTCATATGTTTTTGCATTATGTAAGATCTTGCCATTTCATCTATGCTTGGATTGATATGTTGAATTTAGGACAATAATACTCCTTTAATGTTTACTCTTATGTTTTCTCTATCTCGCTGCAGTTGAACTTCTCTTATGATCAATGTTGCTCTAATCAACAGTGTTCTTTTCCTTGTGAATTTACTGTTGGGCTCCTCCCCTCACCCAAAAAGCTAGAAATGTAACTTGTTTATCTTTATTTATTTTTTATTTTACATCTTTGCTCAGATTGAGAGGTCATTGATTAGGATGACAATTTTCCTCTAGTTTTTATTTTATTTTTCCCCGAGCTTACTGAAATGTCACTTGTCTTACTTCTCTTATGACCTACGTTGCCCGAAGAGACACTGTTCTTTTTTAGTAGTGAATTTACTGTTCAGGAAAAAAAAATTCCTTTTTGTGTATATTTTTTCTTCTCAATGTGTTAATTTGTGGGTTTTTTCGTGTATCCCCTTGTCAATTATATGATATTATCCGTGCAGGTATCGTGTTGGACTCTGGTGATGGTGTCAGCCATACAGTCCCCATATACGAAGGGTATGCCCTACCTCACGCCATCCTTCGTCTTGACCTGGCGGGCCGTGATCTCACTGATGCCCTAATGAAAATCCTCACCGAGCGTGGTTACTCCTTCACCACCACAGCTGAGCGTGAAATCGTGAGAGACATAAAAGAGAAACTTGCTTACATCGCCCTCGACTATGAACAGGAACTAGAAACATCGAAAACCAGCTCAGCAGTGGAGAAGAACTATGAGCTCCCGGATGGACAGGTCATCACTATTGGTGCTGAGCGGTTCCGGTGCCCTGAGGTCCTTTTCCAGCCCTCGATGATTGGAATGGAAGCTGCTGGAATCCATGAGACTACTTACAACTCGATCATGAAGTGTGATGTGGATATTAGGAAGGACCTGTATGGGAACATTGTGCTCAGTGGTGGTTCAACTATGTTCCCTGGTATTGCCGATAGGATGAGCAAGGAAATTACTGCTTTAGCCCCGAGTAGCATGAAAATCAAGGTTGTGGCGCCACCCGAGAGGAAGTACAGTGTGTGGATCGGAGGGTCAATCCTGGCTTCGCTCAGCACATTCCAGCAGGTTTGTGACCTTCTCTTGGAGACGCCTAAATATGGTCCACTTGGTTATATTTTCGATTGAGAGCTTTAAAAAGTAGTTTCAAAAAGTTATGATTGATTACTTTTTTCTCAGGCTGAAAACTTGCTTGTAGGTTACGGTTTAAATTTTTTACGCGAGCGCTATTCGTTCTTGAATGTAAGTCTAAACCAGCTACTCTCAAAAGGGTTTCATCATCTCCATTTGTTAAAATTGAAACCTTTAATCAAATGATTCTGGTTTGACAAAAAGAGGAGCAAAATCAAACCGAGTTGATTCTTAGGTTCTTAATTGGTATATAGTATTTGTTCCATCAAGCCTATTCTCGATACTAAATCTGGCGTTTCTTTTTGCAATGTGTGCAGATGTGGATTGCCAAGGCCGAGTATGATGAGTCTGGGCCGTCAATTGTGCACAGAAAATGCTTCTGATTGCAAAAGCTCAACAACGTTGAGACTGTACCTTTTATTTTCAAAGAAAATTTACTATCTTTTATTGTTCCGAAGATGTTGCTTGCATCATTTCATTGTAACTTTGGTTTTGTATTGACGTACCTCGTCGGGTTTTGCCCAGGAATTTGATTGACTTGAATCATTTTTCATGTCATTATAATCAATGTTTTTCGTGTTTTTGCTTTTGCTTGCTTTTGCTAATGTCTTGCTGGCGCTTATTTTCAAATCATTGAACGGCGGCATTACACCTACAAAGTCAAAAACTAAAGTGTGGAGATTAACTATATCTTTTTCTTTTCTGGAGTAAAATGTAGAATAAAATCACTAATCCAATTTGTAAGAAAATAACTCAGCTAATTGCCAAATAAATGCCAATTTATAAGAAAAAAAAAAGAAAAAGAAAATGTTGCAGCTTAAAAGTTCCCCCTCATCGTAGTTGAAAGCATAATTGTAGCATACCATCATATATATTAGCCCAACAAGAGCAAAAATTGACAAATCCTCCTAATTTATAGTGATCATTAATGCAGCTCATACGGAATCAACCCCAGCAATCGCATTTCACAGTTCCACCAAAGTTTTTTTTTTGAATCTAAAAACTCATAAAATATATGAGTTTTACAAGAGCTTCATTTGAAACAGACCAAGCGATCAGCGATACCAATCGTCTATGCGGTGTAGCAAACTCCCCCTTAAATTAGGATACCGAGGCCAAGTTAAAGGCTGATAGTTCATGTGAGAATACGATTCATCTATCTTTTCAGTGCCCGCTGAAAAAACACACAGAAACTGGTTTAAAAAACTGATTTCTTCGTATATCAACCTTCTTCAGAACAATGAATAGAAGCAACGAATATGGTACAAGTACTAGAGCTCACTTTTGGCCCATGATTGGTTGTCGTTGTGAACCGTCCACTAGCCCTGACATCTGAATCTTGTATCATCTCCGGACTATCAAGCCTGTAAAATGTCTGTAGCGACCTCACGACAAATGGTCGAATGATATTTACTTCCATTGCAGAAAGATGTTCGAGCAGCAGTATCAGGTAGCCTAAATCAACACACTCCTTGGTAAATCTCGAATTTAAAAGTTCAAGCATATGCAAGAATCATCATCACATTCCATGAAATTATACTTAGGAAGAAATATCTCAAAAAATGCTCACTTTTTCTTACATTTCCACCTTAAAGCACGTAATGCGGTCCATTTTTCCATGGTACTAGAGATAAATATAAAGTATATATCTTCACATTCATGCATATCAAAGGACGACTAAGAACATATTTTTTCTGAAGTCAATTAATTTTGAACTAAGCTCATAGGCCCAGAGTTGTGAGAAAAGCACATACTTTTACTCCTCTAAGCCAGACCCAATCTTATGAAACCTTACATCCTTGATATCCTCGATGAGAGATCTCACTTGTAAAAGTTATTTGCATAAATTTTTCACCTCAGGCACAAAAATCAAAGCTATTACATGCATCTACAACTTACTACGTAAATGTCAGGGATATCATCGCGAGCACTGCAAGTAAAACAATCATTATCATTCTCACAAATATGAAATTTCTTACTGGTGGGGATGTTCACGCAATTCAAATAGAAACATTGAATTAAATAGTAATAATACCCATTTTCCTATAGTTATTTTTCTAACCATTTCATTTCCCTTTTATCGTAATTTTAAACTTAAATCTCCGGATCGTTAAAACACAGTTTATATAGTCTATGAAATAAGTTGTAAAAAGAAAGAGAGAGAGAGAGAGAGAGAGACCTCAGGCTGCTGAAAATCCGGACCCGTGATGACAGGAAGGAGACGCCATTTAAGCCGAAGATTGAAGCTCTCTCCTGGGCTTTTTAGTAGCACTAATATATATATATATAT
>MKEJ01088455.1:0-10165 GCA_001753735.1 Embelia ribes
AAATAAATCAGTTTATTTATAACAGAAAAAAAATTGAATGCATACAATTTAAAATTTAAAATTTATTTAGATCAAAATAATAAATAAACTCAGTCAAAGCGACAACCAAACAAGCCCTCACTGAAAAAAAGTTCAGTGGGGTTTGATTTCATCCTTATGTATTGAAGTGCATAAAGCTAAGCAAGATCATATGCAACATTGTAGGTTTACCAAAACGAGATCTGCAAATAAGCGTCAGGTTTGGTAATACCATTTGCAAGTTGCTTCTGCTTTTATTTTCAAGAACAAGTTTTGGTGTTTGAGCCGAGTTAAAAACAGCTACTTAAAGGGTGTACCTGTTCCTTTTCGGGGTGATTTTAAAAGAAATTTAGAGATTGCTTTCAAAAGAAGTTTTGAGAAACATATTTTGAAAAATTATTTTGCTTCCAGGCGGACCCTAAGTCTTTCCGACACTGCTTCACTCGATATAACTGCCACTGCAAACAGGTTCAGTACGCAGGCTCTTGAAAAAGAGACTAAAAGTCTTACCCTGGCCAGCTATACCTGCATACGTTAACAGAGCTCCAGTAATGTATATATCGGGCAAAACTTTTTGAAGTACCCTATTTAGCCGAGCAGTGGCTGCTCTGCTCAAGTACTCAGTTCCTTCATGATCACCTGCTTCAGTTTCCGGATATGATCAGACTATCTTTTACGTGTAACGACGAGTGCTGTTTTAACAGAGTGAAATTGCACTCGGAATGTATTTACCGTTCCCCTTGGAACCGAAAAAAATGAATATGTATCAGAACAATTAAATGAACTTGTATCAAATAAACTATCATCTTACAGAGGGGATGACATCCGCAAAACTGGTGCTGACGCAGAAAACAGAAGAAAAATTAAATTCTGAAATCGAAAATGGTAGACAATTTACATGTATCTTTTACACCTAAACCTGGATTTGAGAACCAGGTGACAAAAAGTTGGATAGAAAAGGAGAAGACAAGGTGAAGAGTGAAAAAGTGCCCAAACTTGCAAAGAGAAAATTTGTAGTGTTCTACAAACCACTATTTTCCAGCCTTCTGCGGTAAACTTTGCAATTGGGCAGTACGGCCAAGATATTGTTTGGTACCCAGTCAGATTCTCAAGAAAACATTTGAAGGAAATTATTTGCATAAGCCATGGGCTTGACATCCGGGTGTGGCTGCAATTTCAATCAAAGGAAAAGGGAAAAAGGAAACGAGGTTAGACCGACGTACTTTTACTTTCGTCTATTTTTCCACTTACAATCTGAAGCATGAAGCTAGACAAGAACATTTCACTTGGTAAGCTAATATATAACTAGGGAGACACAAGATTTGACTGCAATTGAAAAAACTGAAGAGCTTTGTGAAGATAACTGACCACAGCTGAAAAAGTAACAATGTTCGGCTTCATGTCTGGGGCTTCAAAACGAATGAAAGCGCCTTTGTTGCCCATCTGCAGACCAGATATTGGAAGAGTAAGAAAGCAAATCATAAGTAACTTCACCAAAGAAATCAGCAGTATATGCAGAATTAACCACTCCAAAGTCAAGAGAATTAAACAGAAGCAGAAGGCGGATACAATAGGTTAAAGCAGCTTAAGCCCGGTTCACCCAATAATGAGCAAAAGAAAAAGTGTTAAAAATAAAACAGAAGAAAAGAACAGACGGTGCCGCAGGCCAGAAACATAGGAGCAAATAGGCAGCAATGGGGAGAAAAGGCCTGAGAGCTAATATCTGCAAACATGATATCATCCCCTATGTCATCATATAATAGCCAAAGTCACTAAATCCTAAAGACCATCATTCAGTTAGTGCAAATTAGTACATCCACGCCTTGCCTATGACATTGGATACACATTTCTACCTATTGACTGTCCATTCATACAGCAGAAAATGTGTATATGAGTCTCAGCATCCCCTTCTTTCTGTCACCGTCAGTTTTCCAATTCAATTTACTCAAATTTCTAATACATCTTAAAGCAAACATTTAGAATTCTGCCATCAGCTTGGATTCAAAATTTCAAATAATTAATGTCCCAAAGAAACAAATACATGCCCCGCGCGCGCACACACACTATATTGGAAACAAGTACTTATTTTCAATACAAAATTGTAGTAACATCTGTACAAGTCATAATCTTGAAAATGTAAAGAAAGGTTTCATGGTTCAGTTACCTGATCGCAATAGTTGGGAGCAGAAAACACAGTGATGAGTTTACCATCATGCTCAATCTCAAAGCCTTCATCCTTCACTTCATGAGACCGTACAACAAGATCTGCAAATAAAATCCAGATATCCACCAACATTACATATATATTGCTTATATACGTATAACATTAAAAAATAAAGAACTAAATCATGGAAGGCATTGGGGTAAAACTAATTACCTAAGTTGTTTTCCTGCAAAAATCTTTTTGTCACATCCCCACCAAATGAAAGACCAACTCCCCGTTTGCTAGGACCTCTTCCAGGCTGCGGCTGTGGATCACTCCACAACAATTCACACATCAACCCTGAAAAGAGTGATCATATGAAACTGGCTTACCAAACCGAAAAACCTATGCACTCTCTCCTATTAGTGACCCAGACTCTTCTTTCACAAATTCCCAAATGCAATAGCGAATGCAAAGACTTTATGAGAGATAAAAGGTACTGTTTCTTATTCATTACTCATAGTCCTCTTTCACTGAGCATACCATTTCATATTCATACCAATTCTCCACAGGAAGATGTGTATATAAAATATATAAACAAAAAGAAATCTTTTTTTTGGAGAAAAGTATGACTTGGACAAACTACACAAAAAGGAGAGACAAAACAAATAAATGATGACCTCATAGCTAGTAAAACTCGATATTCAAGTTGCATATATATTTTTCAGACTAGAAGCAGAACAAGAGCAGTGGTTAAAGTCATAGGTAAGTTCAATCACTTTCAGAGAGTTCAATTAGTCATTAAGCTTCACAAAAGGAATCTGACTCAGCTTGTAAAGCTTACCTTCCTCCGGTGGCTCACAAAAACGATCTATAGCTCTGATATCAGAGAGTTTAACCCCATCAACACTGAACAGACCACCATGGACTACAAAAACCTTCTCATTTAGGACATGAGCCAAAGGTAAACAACAGAACACTTCAGCAAAGAGTTCCACAAACGTATCGTTCAGCTTGGATCTAACCTCGCCCTCAAAACCATATATCTTATTCATGCTCTTGCTCTCATGATTTCCACGAGCAAGATGTATAGCTGAAAATTTGTACAAGAAATTTATAAGCCAAGGAAGATCGGTAGCTTAAATTTCAAGAATCAAAATTTTAACATGCACTGTTGCAGGATTAACGAAAATGACATTTAAGGAAAAAGCATACCTGCTGGATTCATGCATTTGAAGGTAAACAGTGTAAGTATAATTTCCAAAGAGAAGGATCCCCTATCCACAAAGTCACCATTAAACAGATATGGATTGTCTTCTGAAGGAAGCCCATTGAGCTCAAAAATATTTAATAGATCATAAAACTGCAACCACAGAGATCAGCATAGCATAATCAGAGAGCAAATAAAGCAAAAATCCAGAACAAAAACCCAAATCAAACAGCCCATTTTAAGCAAATATGACCACATAATAAACAAAATTGTTCGAGTGATCTCAGATGGGAATATAGTATTCAACTTCCGGATGTTGAAAACTATAGCTTTAAGTCAAAATTAACTTTAGTAACGAAAATTTGTTAAATTGCTTGACTGCAATAACAGAATAGTGACACATGATAGATTGGGTAGCTCATATACTTTCAAAGGAGTTGAAGCTCCAAAGGTTCAATATGAAAATATAGTCATAAGCACCCCAGCACAAATAGACAATGACTCCAGAGGGGAGAAAACAAGCGAACATGCTGCTTCACTAAATAACTCTAACACTTAACTTCAGATTTATCCTGTGATTCTCACTTTGTGAACAAGGTATCAGACAGCGTCAGCAATCATTTTCCTTCCTTTACTTCCTCAAAAAAAAAGTAGAGAGAGTTTTTTATAACAAAGGGAAAAAAATGCTAATCAAGGAAAACAAAGTCACTATCCTCGACTAAAAAACAAAAGACCTCACTAAAAGAGCAACGAGGACATGCAAATAATTGTTCAATTAGATTTTGTGCACATCATTGAAGACTGGTGATTGCAGTTGGACTTGTAAATAATAAAGCACCATCTCATCCTTCTAAATTGTTCACCTTGTATCAGAATGCAGGGAAAAAATAACAAGACAATGACATACCTGACCATGCACATCGCCACAAACGGTGAAATGTTTTCCATCTGGAATGTGTATATCAACAAGAGATGGCAATGCCCGTAGCAATTCCCTTGTTTGTAAAACTATCTGAAAGGCATATCTATAACAGGAACAACAAGATTGAGTAAGAAAAAAAACAACATTATGAGAAAAAATAACAAAATTTCACAATGAACATACCGTTTGTGTAAACACTTCTGATTCTTAAAGTCATCCAACATTTTCTTCACAAAATCTAAAGTAACAACATCGCCCTCTATTCTTGCGCCAGAATACTGTGGCTCCACCTCTGGAGTAAAGAAGAATGTATTTAATGGCACAAAAATAAAGAAAATTCTAATATGAACCTAAGCTATGTTTTACTTTCTGTTGTTTCCCATATAACAAATGCAGCTTGCCATAAGAACCTTCGCTCATGTTTTCATTAGCGTAATGTTGCTCCAACATCATCAGAATTGTGAAATCAATACAAAGCTTATCCCAACACAAAAGTTCAGCTAGAGAACTAGATTAACCGTCAAAGCTTTGAACTATTAAGACATCATGTAAAACAAGCAAAAAAATAATATACATATGAGCATCTCAGTGCACACAGCTCCCTCATAGCGAGGGTATTTTGTACGCAACTCTACCCCTGTTTTCAGATAGGCTATTTTTAGTGTACGAACCAGCCCCTCAAGTTGCAATAGACGCGTACATGGCCCTAACCTATAGAAATATTTAAGTTAAGGTTTTAAACACGACCAATATCAATTTCAGGAGTTGCTGGACATGGAGAAATATTCTAGTTAAATAGTAAACATGTATCTGATGATTGTATTTAAACCTATCCAACAAGTACATCAATTTGAAGAATAAATTTGCAGCTAAAGATGCTAAACCAAGATAGTCAGATTTTGATAAAAAAAAAAAAAAAAGGGAAAATGGATAGTGGCACGGCAATCCGAGTACAATAAAATCAGCTACACACTACTAAGCACAGGCATGCCAGTTCTTCGCAGTGGAAAAAATAGCCTGCCTCGTCATACACTAGGAAGTACCAAAAGATTATACCAATCACTCGTTAGGGTGTTTTGGAACACGAATTTCATCGTAGCAAACTTCATGTATAAGTGTTTCTATGGATATATCCTACACGATTTCACTTAATATTGGAATAGTAGACTTTCAACTAATATATATTTTTTTAAACTTATTGACACTAAAAGTTCGAACCTAGGTCAAGTGCCCGAGTCTTGCTAAGGACCCCAGTGAAGTCAGCCCACTGAACCCCCGAGGCTAGCAATAGTGTTGTCACCCCTGCGGTAGCCACAGCAGCTGCTTTTGGCCCCACCACCACCAGCAAAACAACCACTAATACTACTGCCACTGCCACAGCAGCTGCTCGATGGGGAAAATATGATGTAACTGGGGATGTCCCTAAAATGATAGAAATGGAATAAAATATTACTACTATAATAAATTAAAGTAAATTCTACTTTTACTAGTGATTTGATGTGATTAAAGAACCTCATATTATTGATCTTAACTCAGAGTGTGTATCATGATAACATGAGATGCCAGACAATTTTGTAAGATTTCAATTCCCAGTCTAAAATCAAACAGTTGTCATTCCCACAACTACTGACCACACTACCAAAATTATTTAGCAACTGTGATTATAGCATAATGAGCATATTACAGATGCCATGATCTAAACATTTGACATATTTCCCTGACAATCTATCGACACATTTGACAACAATCAAAACCACATAAGCAAGCATCACATCTTCATGGAGAAAGAGTTCTCCGAAATAAACCCAGCAGGAAAAGAGAAATACAAAAGGCAAGAAAAAATAACACCGCTATGGAATCACAAAAAAATGTAAAAAATAATGAGAAAGTAAAAAAGCATACCTACGGAATGATAATCAATAGAATCAGCTACTAAACGTCTTTCAGACTCAGGTACAGAAATTGCAGCTTCAAATTTAAGCTTCATCACTGCTTTCTCGCATTCTTTCACTTTTTTAGCAGCATCAGGATCATTTGGACACAGCATTTTCACCTAAATTTATGAGAGAATCATAGATAGATCACACAGAAAAATGTTAATGCAGCAAAGAAAAAATAAGGAAGTTGTATGTATAAAGCACTAAGCATGTATAGTATTCCAATTTACAAGTAGTCGACTCACTCAAAAGTCAAAAAGACAAAAGGATGAAGCCAAAGCTCAAATGTAACAAGAAAAGAGGTGATATACAAAATCTCATCGTCTCCATTACACATTGAACACCAAGTTTTTGTTCACAAAATATCCATAATCAAGATAACACCTCCGAAGTGGTCCATGCACCATGGTGAAACCAACCAAATGATTGTAAAAAAGAATAAAGACCCAAGGAAGGAATGGAAGAAACACGGACAACTAAATAACTAAAATTTTACCATCTCTGAAGTAACACGGATGTTGTTAGAACAGAAGTTCTTTCAGCAAAAAGTGTAATCCTCATTGGATATACCTGTTGGAAATCCTTTAGTGCTTCCTTGAACTTCCCCATAGCAAGAAGTGCCGCACCTCGCCTGTAATAACCCTGTAATTGATTATAATTGTCACATTGAAGGTTCTGCACATGTTGAAACTTGAAAGCACATCAGCATAACTTTGAGATTCCAAAACATGCCTTCGAATATTTTAGATTGATTTCAATTGCCCTTGATGCATCCTGTATTGCACTACCATATTCCTCGAGTTTAGTATGAGCAAAAGCACGATTGGCCCAGTACACTGCATTCTGATTATTTACTTCAATAGCTTGAGTATAAAGTTCAATGGCTTGAGAATATTTCCGAGCTGCAGGGTAGAAAATGCATAGTCAGCATAGATGGAAAAGCACAAGGAAGCACCAAAAATTGTTGGTCCATACTTTGACACATTATCATTTATTACCAACTTTGATGGATTGTATGATGAAAAGTACCGAAAAAACAAAAGAAGAATAAAAATGACCTTGGAAAGCTTCATTAGCTAGAACTTTGAATTCCTCAGCTAGTGAAACATCTGAATTTTCTCCGTCCATTCTACGAAAGTCTCCAAGTGACAATAGGCAGAATGAGATCAAATATCTATACAGCTACAGTGGCCTTGCCACTGTGGAACGATGGTCTGGGTGCTCCACTAAAGGGATACAATACCTAAGAAGAACCGGAAAATGATAAGTCAAAGTAAAGAAGTAACTCCACGAACGAACTAAATAAAGGTAATATATTCTACATTACGAGAAAAGTAGATTAAAAAATTGATAAGTAAATACTGATCAACAGATATAATTGTTGTAATAGCTGTCAAAACCATTAGAGACAAATTAGGCAGTACACTGAAATCACAAAATAGTTTTACAGCGATAACCTCCTAGAGCAGAAGTATAACTTTGAAACAGAGAGCACTTAACTTTCAATAACAAACTTTGAAACAGAAAACACCTCTGCATTTACAAGAAAGATATATCCACATTATTCGAAACGTGATTAGGACGACTGATGGACAATGTTTGCTTTAATATCCTAATATTGTACACTAACATGCAAGCACCGATGGCTATAATTTCGGAAAACATAATTTCCGGACAATATTTGCGTAAAATAGTGCTTATAGGGCTTCAATAACATAATCCGCAAAAAGTACGCCAACAACCATCATATCATATCTTCTCTCAAATGCTTCCTTGGATTCACTCCCAATGAATCCAAATCTAATGGGGAATATATAGTATTACTTGGTTACACTTGATATCACTTCCATAAATTTCAAAAACAAAAGCAACGTAACAGTACAAATATCTGTTTCCCATTACATACACGCCATGGAGTTCCTATTTTTATTGTTCAAATATAGCATGAAGCTCTCTTCTCATTATATGTAGCTAGGGCAGGAGAGAGATTAGTGAAAACATGCTTGTGAACCAATTAGGCTAGCCCCAAACCAGATAAAAATTAAGAAATCCCTTTTAAAAGCAGTCAGATCGATTTCAAAAAAACCACTCACACCAGCTCGCCTATTTCTTTTTATCCTTATACCACATAATTCAAATAAGATGTTGAGATATGGGGAATGCCAACACAAGAACCCTTAAACATAAAACAAAGAATTGGGATGAACACTAATCCCCGGGTTCAAGGGAATCGCTACTGTAGCTAACCCCTTAAATGGTATATTTCCTGAGTTTAATTTCTAAAATTTAGGACAAGGGCTCATCAAAATTTAGGACAGGGGCTCGTGGACAAGCAACGTGAGAGTGCCCTAAGAGCATTCACATCAGCGTTTCTCATTTAATTTATAAAATTTGATTTTCTAGAAATTCTCTTACAAAATATAAATGAGTCACATCAGTGACTAGATCATTTATATACAACTCATCATTCATATATAAAAATACTAAATTTTCAAAAAAATATATTTTTCTAACATATTGGTACATTTATTTATTTTTGGGTGAAAATTTTGTTTTTTAATAGAGATGTTATTAATGGTAACTTTATCACTACATCCGTTCATGAAATCTTTTCGAAAATAGAAAGACTGATGGGGTAGATTTCCCTTCCCACTTTCTCATTTGAGAAATTCAAGGGGAGAGAAATCCCCTTTAAAAGACTATTGTGAATGCTCTTATAAATGTCTAGCACTCTCATTCACATTACATATACAAGTAAGACACAAGAGATAGAGAGAGAGAGAGAGAGAGGTCCGGTTTGACAACCAACCAGATAAGAGCAACGCCAAAGAACTAAACTTTTGACCCAATATAAATTCAAAAACAAATCTAATACATTCAAATTAACTAAAATTAACAGCTTAAGTAGAAAAAAACAAAACAAATGTCGAAGCCCTAATAAGGTACGGGAAAACCAAGTTTGTTTCGATCAGGTCTCTAAAAGATAGAAACTTTTCAAATTTTAGGAACAAATCGAATAGCCGCAGTTGATATGTAGGAGAGAGATGATGAAAAATTTGTTAGTTGTACCTTCTCTTCGCCTGAGCAGTGAGTGAGAGAGAGAGAGAGGAGATGGTTAAGTTGGAGGGAAACCCTAGTTAATGCTTTTGGTTTCTGTATAAACTTTGTAAAAATATAAATTATCAAAATAATTATATATTATTTAATAAAATATTAACAATTTTTTGCTAATCTTAAACAAAAATTTATAATCTATCTATCTATCTTTAAAAAGGGAATTGAATAACTTTGTAATTATCTACTATTTAGTTCCATTTTACTTTATTAACAAGGGTATTTCTGTTTTTTAAAGATTTAGAATAATTTATTACAAGTGGAAATATCAATAGACATTGTTGTTATATTTTTCTCTTTGTTATTGGTCTCATAATAAATTAAAATTATTAAAATTCATGATTACAAAATAATTTTTACTTGTTGGTTAATAGCCACTCGTGTCACTATGAGGAGAGAATCATTAATTTGCATAATATAAATAACGACATTTTTTAATTTTCTATAATCGCCAAAACCAAAGCTCAACCGTTCGTATTGTGAAATCACCCAATTAATGTCAAATTAATTCCTCCCTTCCTTTCATTTTTCATAAGCTCGGTTTTAGCTTCATTCCCAAATTAATTTTATTTTGAAAGTTTATTTCATTTTATTTAATTATGTAGTGTAGGTATCTCCATGTAATTATAATTTATTTATTTACTATTTTTGGTTTACTTGTATAATGTTTTAGATTGTACACTCATGGTAATCTTTCTTTTATGATTTCTAACAAATTCTTGCACTTCTCAATGCAGTTTAAAAGTTTTTAAAAATTTGATCCAAGGGTTCTTGAATTTGAAGAGGTTCTACTCAAAAGATAATCAATGTTTTCTAGAAAA
>MKEJ01088457.1:0-10386 GCA_001753735.1 Embelia ribes
CTTCTACGCCACTATCTCATAGTGTTGCTTGTTCTATGCCTCGGTCACAGGATGGCGATGATTGGATTGTTTCGATGCTCCGTGATGATCTTCCAGTGTTGACATCTGATTGTTTACCGCCAGTGGTACATACATCGATTTCAGGCCAATCTGTTTCTAGTAGTTCTACGATTAGGACTTTACCGTATGCTCACCATTACGAATGCCGTAAGAAGAGGACTTCCTCTTTGACAGTTACTTCGAGTGGCTTTGACCTTACCTTGTAATGACCTTTGCAATCCATTTCAGAGACTACGCCATAGTCACCTACATAGCCTCTCCGACAGTCTCCTATAGAGCCACTTGGTCGGCCGCCTGTACATCATTCCTCTGGGCCATCTATACTACCTCCTCCCGTAAGGCCTTCTACACAAGCACAGGAAATGGACCCAACAGCTCTCTTGCGAAAGTCGAAAAGGTAAAGAAAGCCAGTGAATTGTGGAACTCATTCAAAATTAAGGCATTAGGGTAGTAGTATATCTTTTAGGATTTTATTATGTATTAGACTTGTGTATTTTTGATAATTCTGGTTGATACAAACTTATTTACTTTTTGTTGCTAATGACACTTATCTTATTTTTGTATGTATTTTTCTATTTTTTTGAAGTGGTTTGGGTTTGATTTGCTGTTATATTTAATAATGGTACAAGTTATGCTTGGCTAGAAATGGAAACTCATAATTTTTTTTTTTAAGTTTATACATAAAGGGCATTATATTCATGCGTTTTCTTTGTTTTTTTAGTTGACAAAAACACATACTTTGTATGCGCTTTATTTTTCATATTTTCAACTGAAAGCACATTAAAGTCATGCACTTTCCCTTTTGTAATATTTTTCTTTGTTTTCAAATTTATACTGAAAACGTATTTAATAAATGCGTATTTATTAGTTTTAGGGCAATACATAAAATGCATGACTTTCCCGTGATTTCAGAAGAAAATACTTATAAGTTGCACTATTAATATGCGTTTTTGTGAAAAAAATTGTTTCTACAGAAAGTGCAATATTATAATGCATTTTAGTATAAAAAAAATTAATACCATTTTTAATTTTATCCAACTGCACTAAGTTCTAATTAAGTAATTAAGTGTGTTGGTTGAAGAACAGGTATCATCTCAAGGCAAAAAAGTCTATAGACGACTCTGTATATTCACGTATCTGGATCCAGAGCTGAAACAGTGGAAAACAAACTTCACGTATAGAGAGAGAGAGAGAGAGAGAGAGAGGGAGAGAGAGAGAGCAATGGGAGCCTTCATCAATCTTGACGATTCTCCTATGTTCCAGAAGCAGGTGATTTCTTTTCCCCATCATCGTTTTCGATTTGCCCCTTTATTATTTGCGAAATTGTGATTATTCCTCAAAGCATGCTCGCAATCATATGATTTGGTCAGCTGAATCTATGAACATCATTGACATTTTTGGTATCAAATGTATTTCGAATCGGAAATTATTCACACAAATGCCTAGATGACTCGATGTTGCTCATTGATTCAATGCTGATTTAGTTCACGAACAGGGTATAATAGCAAAGGCGTTTGCACGGTTTTGTTACATGATTTTTTGTACGTATATCATTAGTCTTCCGTATATCATTAGTCTTGTATGATTTAGATAGTAAACAACCCGGGGCGGACCACATTAGGATATGGGGTGCTGAGCGTCATTTAAAAATTTATGAAGGGGCTAAAGGTTATAAATTTTCTTATGGGAGTGCCAAAGCTGCATAATAATTTTTTTCTTAATCGTATGGGATTTAGTTAGTAAGAGCAGTCACACTAGTATTTCTCACTTTGGCTTTCTAGAAAGTCACGTCTCTAGCTTTTATTATGAATAGTAAATTTCCCCATTGAGTAATCTACTGTAGAATTTTTTGGGAATTTTTTCTAGAAACAGAGAAAAATAGAAAGATTGATGTGAGACATTTCTTATATAAGTTTTCTCAAATGAGAGAAATGCTCTCAAGTCTTTACTGATATTCCTATTCATGAAACTGATTGTCTGGAGATTACGTGATCAATTGTCCACATATTTCTGCTCAGGTCACTCTCACCAGAGTATCTATTGACAATCCCTAATTTTTACTCCATATCCCTCAAACTTTAATATAGTGGTTGGAATATGAGGAATGTTTATTCGAGACCCCTTAAAAATAAAACTGGGATGAACAATAGTTCCCTAGTTCAAGTGCCTCTATTTTTTAGGGGATGAATAGTGTTTGGATAAGCTGCTGGATGTTTCCCTTGCAATTAAACCCTAAAATTTAGCGTGGGGGAATCATTTAGGGGCACTGGGGTTGCTTGCATTTTGATACTACACTTTTTGTGTTTATGATACTTAAAAGTTTTAGGCCATGTTTGAGCACAAACTAAAAATGGTCAAATAAATATGCATTTGGTTGTTAAAAATGAGTGAACTTATAAATAGGATGCCATTTAGTAGGTTTACTTAAATGTTTACCATGAGTTATGATTAAAAATTTGGTTACTTTAGTTTTTTAAGTTAAATATGGTCTTGAATTTTTATATTGTTTTACAAAATTGACTTCAATAATTTTCCGTATTACAAGACTTTATTGATATAAATTTTTTATTTTATATATTTTGCGATTGGATAAGTAAGAAAAAGCAGGCAAATTCATCCAAACAACATTTTTACCTTATATGCATTTACTTTTTCACCCCTCAATTAAGTGTTAGATTCTACTTATAAGATGTAACCAAACAAGCCCTTAAGCTGGATAGACTCAGTTTTCTTTAAGAGATGCAGCCAAACACCCACTCAGTATCCTCTATTAATAGGCAACCTGTGATGAAGCCAAATGAGAATATAAGGGTTAGCTCAAACACCTGGTAGTAGCATTACCCTTAACTGGGGTTTTCTCCCGCAAAGTGGTAGTTTCCCCACCCTTCTCAGCTTGAAATTTTGTTACATTGTCTGAAAAAAGTCGAAGCAATTATGTGTTTTTAGAATGGCATCAACAAGGCAAAACTATATAATAATGAATTATAGAAATTTTTTATTGGTTTACATATTCAAATTATTATATATGTTGAGCAAAGGTTTCCTCGACATGTGCCCCTACACCCATGCTGGGTAACAACTAACAACAGAAAGGATGGAAAGTGCAAAGTTACATTTTCAGATTCTGAAAAGATTTCAAACGGTTTCATTACATACTGAATTTCAATAGTTGTATCAGAAGTAAAAATGTTCAGAAGGTCAGGAACTGGGACTTCTTGAAACCACTGGAACCTGTGACACCCTGAAGAGCCTAAAAGGTTGGTACTAGGTGCAGATAAAGGAAGGGATGAGAACCACTATATAGTGCAGCTTAACTGGAAGTCATTTAACCTGAATATCTATAGTTGTCTTCAATTAATTCACTATTAAAGCAATTACCATAATCAACATGTAAACTTTCTACTGTTGATCAAGCTTTGTGTTCCCTCTGAGCTACTTATTGAATAATAATTGTCTTTTCTTGTTTAATGCATAAAGTAGAGTTACCTTTTCTTGATGTTATTGAACTGTGTGGTTATCTTATTCATAAGGTTATTAATTGATTCATCCAACTATCTCATATGAATAGTCACTCTCATCTTGTTTCTTTTCTGCCATCCAACAGACGCAAAATCTAGAAATGCAAACAGAGGAGCTAAGAAGTCGTTGTCAAAAATTATACAAAGACAGCAAGAAATTTGTGTGAGCTGTTCTATCTTTTATATTTTGTTATCAGGTTCTTTTTGTTAGTATCTAAGTCATTTGTTAGTAACTAAGTCATCTTAAAAGTTTGTGCAGTTGGCTTTAATGTTAAAAGTCTCTGCTGTTGGCTTTAATGTTAAAAGTCTTGCATCAGTTGTTCATAATAAAATTTCCTCTTAGCAACAAGAAACACATTTGGTGGGACAGATGAAACATACCTGATGGAGATTGTTCTCTAAGTTATGGTGGGTCATGATTACTGGAACTTCAATGATACAAATGAGAAACAAATCTGTGAACAGTGTTCTATTTCCAATGTGAATTTCTTCCCATGTTAAATGTTCAGTCATTTGAATATGATCTGCCTAACTATTATTTCTTGTACATGGACCAATTCTTTGTTTTAAATGGAGAAGCGCATGAGCTTTTTTTCATTTTCATATATACTTGAAACTTATAAGAGAATAACGAAGAAATGCTTTTACGTTTCCAAAAAAAAAAAAAAAACAGAAGAAATGCTTTTGGAGTGAGGGATCTTAATCTTGAAGGTTGCACTCTCCCTGATGAGAAACAAATTGACCTTTTGCTTTGATCATGCCCTTTATTGCAAGATGGCTTTTAGGGGAAACAATATTAGTAAGTCGTCCGTATGCTACTTTGGTATCTGTACCCCTTCTCAACAAAACTGACATGCTAAAAGATATGGCACCAAAGATGATCCTTTCTTGTCTTGTGTGCCTCAGAAACTTCAGTGGTTCTTCTTCATGTTCTTTACCTATTAGGAAAAAAAAAATGTACAGAATGGTGTAACTCAAAATCTCCAATCTTTTCCTTATTCCAAACCTGATCTATTAGTTCATGTAACCAAGCTACAGGTTTCTGAGAATTTGTTGACTTTTCCTTATTTTTGCCCTTCCTCTTTGAAACAAAAACAACAGGGGAGTTCTTGGAGAAGCATTTGTTGGAGACAATGTTTTTGCAGACTCCTTAGAAGCCTTTGGCGGTGGCCAAGATGATCCTGTCAGTGTATCCATTGGAGGTTGCTGGTTCTTTCCTACTCATAAGCTGTTCTTTTCTTTTTACTAGTAAGGGTCTAAGGAATCACGTTTGGTGAATTTGTGGTTTTTAAGCCAAAGATGATTGAGCTATAAGTGCTAAATATTTTGCCGTTTTATTTACTTTTTCTTTATATCTAATTTTCTAAAGAAATTAAGGTCATTCCTTCCTACTCATAAGCTGTTCTTTTTTATTATTAGAAAAGAATCTAAAAGTTGTTCTCATGCTGCCTACTAAGCTTATGATACAAAAACTGGAGCTTTATCTTCTCAGGCTATTGATCTTCCCATCGCAAAGGTGCATGGGGGCACTCTGAGGCGTGAGCTCAAGTCCAATTGTTATAGCTCAATGCCTCAACCCAAACCTGGCCCAAAGCTTGGATTAAGTCAAATAACTGAACTCTAGTTGCCATAACCGATTTCCATGCAGAACTGATGTAACTAAGTAGTCACGTCTTTCAATGGGTTAGAGGGGGAGAGAGAATCCGACTAACACAAAAGCAAACATCTAAAATTCTGATGGGTCCAACTAGGTTATTTTTAAGGGTACAACACAACCACCAAAAAAGCGCAACCATAATTCATTTCCCTTTGTCTTGCACAGGCCCAGTAATGTCCAAGTTCATTGCTGCATTTCGGGAGCTTGCAACTTATAAGGAACTTCTTCGTTCTCAGGTAAGTTATGTGAGCGCTCATGGGCCAACCATATTGACATTAGATATGTTGTATTTTTTAATTTCTGTTTTCCTTTTGTATTACAGTACTTGAATATCCAGAAAAAGTAATGCTAGTTTGTTCTTTTTTGCTTTTCTTTGGTGTAATAAATTTTGCTCATTGGTTTTTAAACTTTTTCTTGCACGGAAGGTGCTTTATATTGATAGTTTATGTTGTCTGCTATGATCATGTAGGTATCGATGACTAGTGTTGTTCATATATGATGGTATATGCTGTGGCTTTTTTTATGAATGATTGCACAAACGTGTATTAAGTAGGAGGCGGAATTCTTTCATTCTCTTTTATTGAGTACCTATTTATAAATTACATTATATTTCTCTCATGTACTTTGTTGTTTATTACAATAGGTCTTTGCTGTTTCAGTTAGCAGTCAAGAGTTTAATTTCATGTTTTCTTAAAAGGCGATTTGGAAGGCTAAATCTCCTCCGTGGATGATTTTCGTTCTCTGGAGAGTGGAGAGGGGCATTAGGGTCCTTTCTTACTACTGAGAACCTGTGGAAAAGGCCTTGTTTGTTTTCTGATTTGCTATACCAGTGTAAAGCGGATGGGCAGTAACTGGATTATCTTTTTGTTGATTCCACTATTATTAGGGATGTTTGGAGCACTATTTGTGCTTGTTGTGGTATCTATTGGACTATACCTTCCACGATTTCAGGGCTTTTGTTTTGTATGGAGGCTTTCTTGCAGAGTTATTGGGAAGCACAGGCCTTGGAAGTTGATTCCTATTTTCACGAGTGGAACATTTGGAGAGAGAGAATTTGAGTGCTCTCGCATGTGTTACGATTCGATAGAGATAGTGAAACTTTGCTAATGTTTTGAGACGCATGATTTTTAAGTAAGGTTACAGTCGTCGAGGCGGTTTATGTAATAACATCTTACGTCTTGAGAAAGACAAGGAAGAGAAAATTGATTTCCTTTTCTTTTCTTCTCAATGAAGAAAATCTAGGACCATCATAATACCATAACATTTTTGACTTGGACTACTCGTGTCTTTCTTTGTTGTGAATTTGAGAAAAGCTAAGTTTACAAACTCATATTTTGACGGTTATAATGAACTATGTGATACAGGTTAGGAAGTAGTATATTTAGTTTACTTTAGTTGTATATTTAGTTTACTTTAATATTTTTATTTAATTTAGTTAAGGAATAAAGTTTAGGGTTTTCTTTGTTTATTTCCTAGTAATAGTAGACCAAGCCCATTAAGTGTGTAGCCCACTGGGGTTTTCCTTATGTCCTATGTAAAGGATCATTATACTTTGTATTTTTAAGAGTTGAGTTATGATAATTTATTAAAAAGTGTTGGGTGTTGGATGCCAAGGTTTCTTTATTTTTTTTCAAAGGTCCCAAGGTTTCTTTGTTCATTTTCTTTTTGGTATTGTTTCTCATTCAATATCGTCTTACACCAATTTGGTATCAAATCCCAACATCGATTCAAACTCACATCGATTCAAACTCAACTTGAGAGGAGTCCTAACCGGATTGGGGATCCCCAAAAGTGGATGTGGTAAATCAATTTAATTTTAATCTTTGCTGGTTTTGGTAGCAGATTATTAAAAACAAGAAGGGATAGAGCCGCAACGTTACGTTGCGTTGCAGCAGAATACTCAAAACCTAATAATAGTTTTGGGTTATTTACAATATAACCCCTGATTTTTTGGTTATTTTCAGGATAGTTCCTGAACTTTTGAAGCATTTCAGTTTTGCCCCTGAAATTTGGAAGAAAGTACAGATCAGCCTAGCAGTTTCTGGAAAACACAGGAAAACCCTTGCAGTTTGGAAAAATTGCAGATTAACCTGGTAGTTTGAAATTATCACAGAAAGGTCCTTGGAGTTTGAGATCTAATATGAATTGCATGCAGTCCAACATGAGTCATCCGCAGTCTGCATAGAATAATATGCAGTCCGCTATGAATACTATGGAGACCACCCTTGATGAGGTTATGGCAGTTCTGAAAACTCTCACGTCTATCTCTTCTGCAACATATGCAGCAATACTAGCAGCTGCAGCTCCTCCTAGTGTCCCCATCCAATTACTCACTAGCTCTTGTTCCTATAGTCCAAGTGGAGCCTGTTTCTCAGGAGGTTCAGTCACAAGACTGCACATACGAGATTAAGATTGACTTTCCGCCATTGATCGGAAAAGCTAAACCTGAAGAATTTATCGAGTTTATAAATTTAGAAGATTTTGGGTTTGTTTGCAAGGATGTTTCAAAGGCTGATCTAGTTTTCCTTATAACAATTGAATTTTGTGCTTACGTCACTATATGGTGGATGATTGGATTCTTGCTCCTCGCTTTGTTTGAAGACTTGAAGTTCGAGGTCGAACTTTTTCTTCCGGGGGAGAATGATACAAATTAGGAAATAGTATATTTAATTTACTTTAATATTTTTATTTAATTTAGTTAAGGAATAATGTTTACTATTTTTTTGGTTTGTTTAGTAATAGTAGGCCAAGCGCATTAAGGGTTTAGCCCATTAGGGTTTTCCTTATGTCCTATATAAAGGACTATTATGCTTTGTATTTTTTAGAGTTGAGTTATGAGAATTTATTAAAGAGTGTTCGGTGTTGGATTCCAAGGTTTATTTGTTTGTTTTCGGTTAAAATGTACCCTTTGTTTCTGTTGGGTTAAAAACAATCGCCTGTCTTTTTGGTATAGTACTCAATATTGTCTACATCACTATGTAAGTGACCTGATAATCATAGCTGATTGGCTCTCGTGGTATGGGTGATTTTTATAAAAGCAGTCCTTTCTTCCGATTCACATGATTATGCACTTTTTCCAACCGACATGGTATTCTGAATCTGAGTCATAGATACTCTTGTTTGTAGGTTGAACATGTTTTGATTGATCGCCTGACACACTTCTTATCTGTTGACCTGCAAGATGTAAAGGTATTCATTTCTTTGATGTGATATTATTTTGAGTGATACAACTCAAACTGCATAATTTGGAAACTAATTAAGGAGTGCTATTCCACTCTCAAACGACTGTCACCTATTTTCTTCTTCTTTTGATGCATCATGGTCTGTACTTGATGGAAAAGGAATTTAAAGATTTATTTGAGTTTCAAAGCTCCAACACTCAACTTTTCATTTTTCGAGGCCTTTAAGATGATTTAGTTGTTACTACTTTATGAAGATTCAGACTAGATAAGGGTGTTTTATACTTTTGATTAGTAACCTTGTTTGCTAGCATTTCTGTTTTTACGTTTACTGTTTTTATTCTTACATATGTTATAAAAATTTAATTAAATAAAGAAAACATTATAAAAGAATTCCCTTGGATATCTTTAAAAAGAAAAAAAAAAGAAAAAAGAAAAAAGAAAAAGGGAATTCCCTTGGATATGAAGTTTGGGTGCAAGCCCCATTGTGGGTGTTCAAGTACCAACAAGGAAAACAATTTTTAAAAAATTTTTCTGGCAAGAGAAAGAAACAGGTTTACCAAACGAGTTTTATTCCAGTTTTTAAAATTCTTAATAAACAGAAAAAATGAATGTAAAAGTAATACCATACTCGGCCTTATAAATTTGTAATTTTAAAAAAACCAATTAAGAAAATCCTGGATCTCGTAAAGTTATGTTCAATCTGTTGTTAGGAGGGTTTCTTAAAGTTTGAATATTTAGATTTTAGTTTTAACTGATAAAGATAGAAGTGCAGAGTTTTCGGTTAAAAATAAATTAAGTAGGTCTAATTTAAAACCTAAGCTTGTAAGACTTCATAAGGATTCATCCTTATTGGTCCTTAGTGTGGGAATAATTTTCAGTCAGGGTACTTAAATGGCTGCTTAAATTATGAGAATAAATTTTCAGTTCTGGCACTTCAGTACAAGTTATTCAATTGTTTGATTTGATATAGTTTCTCTGTAACTTTGAGGTTGCATGCAAGTCTGTTACAAATAGTGTTGTCTGGCATAGCTAGACTAAAACACAAACAGAAAAATCCTAGAAAGAGTGAGGTGCTGGTAAGAGTTCAATATAGTCAAGGAAAGGATGTGTTTTTTAGTTTCTTATATTTCATTTATATGAATCACAATGTGGGTCAAGGGATGTACCCGAAAATGTCTCCTGAAGTTAGTGTCAATAGTTCTCCACACAGTCCACTGTTCTTGAAACATTTCAAGATTACTACGAGAGCTTAAAGCTTTAGTTTTACCAGCCCGTGAGAAAATTATCTTCTGGTTTAGGTCCTTGGTCCTTTTTCCATTTGCAACGATTCTTTGATAGTCGAGTACATTCTCCCAAAAAATGATAATTTCATTGTTTCTGTTCTTGTTATATTTTTCACGACAAATATTCTATTGTACTTTGGCCACTTAGCTAACTTGTCATCTCATTTACTACAGGACTCCCGCCGTCGCTTTGATAAATCAATGCACGCTTATGATCAGGTACTGATACTTGAACCCTCTTAAAATTTTTGTTTTGAAGTTTAGATGACGGTCATGAGATGCTAGCCACAGCAAATTATAGCATAGAAGTTGTACCTACTCTTTTAACGGGAAATAGTGGAGTCCATAGACAATGTCCGATCACGGATCCATCTCAAAGTTCAGATAATAAAAGAATTCACTTAGCTGTTGGCGTAAAAGCTGATTGTACGAACAGTTAAAGAGATAAGTTGCAGATACGAATTTAAATAGGAAGATGCTGTTAATTGATTCTTTCTTTAGTGTTGTACCTCAAAACTTATTACTCCATCATAAGCTTCCACAGTGCATTTTATTGTGTTTTTGTAATGTGTATTTTCTTTCTATTGCCATTTCTTTGTGCACAATTTATGGTATATCTCATTATCAGACCTTTGGGTCTACAGGGTCTGAAGTTTGTGGCTCCCTATGATGCACAGATACGATAC
>MKEJ01088459.1:0-15235 GCA_001753735.1 Embelia ribes
GTCTTGGGTATACGGTGTACTGTGACACATCGAAGGAAGGTATGGGATATGTGTTGATGCAAATTGGGAAGGTTGTGGTCTATACATCTAGGCAGTTGAAAATTCATGAGAAGAATTATCCGACGGATGATCTTGAACTTGGTGCAGTGGTGTTCGCATTAAAGTGTTGGTGACACTATCTTCATAGTGAGAAATTCGAAATTTTCTCTGATCATAAATCCCTGAAGTACGTCTTTACTCAACGCGATTTGAATATGCGTAAGAGGAGGTGGATGAAGTACTTAGATCAATACAACTTTGATCTAGAGTATAATCCGAGGAAGGCTAACGTAGTAGCAGATGTATTGAGCCAGAAGACTTGGTGTACTCTCTCTTTTCTTGCTATGAATGAGTGGGAGATGCTAAGTATGTTGAACGAGTTCGGTTTGGAAGTGGTAGAAGTGGAGAGTCGATGTGCGGCGTTGTTTATGATTGGGGTCCAACCAACCTTGATCACCAGTGTTGTCGAGGCACAGAAGGTAGATGACGAATTTGATGCATATCGTGTGCGTGTTCTTTCTTAAAATTGTCTTGATAGATGGATCACTACTGAAGATGGTGGATTGAGATTCCAAGGCCGTTTGTATGTGCCTAAGTTGGGCGTGCTATGTTGTACATATGTGTGATAGCAGTACTTTTGAGGTTGCAGACTTTATTTTGATATTTATTTTATAGCCTCCCTTTCATGTTGTATTTCCTCGAGGTGTAGTTATAGTAATTGTACTCTTTTGACGTATTATATTCTGTTGTAACCTTCAATGACAAGTTGTATTTAGAATATAACGTTGTGTTATATGTTGTATATTTGAAGCAGTTCGCTTCATATGCATATTGTAAACATGGTGTTTACGTTTATCGAGGTTCATATATCTTTTATATCTTGATATGTTATAAGGATATATTTTCTTTTGCGTACTCTAATATTGATATGTTGTAGACTGAGTTGTTGATGAGATTGACGATTAACGTGTTTTTACTATTTTTCCTTTATTCCCAAAACTATATATTTTCCTTTTCGTTTTCTTTAAAAAGAGAAAACACTTACCCTGGATTTTCTAGAATTCGGGGCGTGACGTATCCAAACTACAATGTTTGAAAGTTGTATATACTTTGTTTTGTTGGGTTTATTTTCTCAACTTAAACAAATAATTATGTGTTTGTTTGGTTCCAATCTATAATTTCAATTATTTTATTTTATTTTAAAATTGAATCGCATTTGACTTTTCAACTTTTAACCTAAACTTATTTACTATAATGACCTAAATAAGTTGGAAGTTTAAAACTGAATATTATATGATTCTACTTGGATGGTGGTTCAATATGGACAATGCAATTGATTACTGTTTATTGGTCGAATCAAAGAGCTAAATACTTTACTATACAGACTTGGGTATCTTTTAATTAATTCAGATACCTTAGTGGGAAATACTGATAGACCTCTCAAGTGACAGTCATTCGTATAAAAATTTAATGATTTACATCCAATTATTATTCAAAATAAGAAGAGATAACATTTTGAATAATGTTTAATCATCAAAGGGAGAGTATTATTAAACAACAACCTCCTTTAAGTCTGCAAATGTTGAAAAAATGAACTCCATTTGCCTATATAAGCAACACTTCAGAATAAAAAAGAGATGTACAGAAAGAGATAAAAGAATAGAAAATAAGTAGAATGGAGTTAGTTTAGTCAATATTTAAAATTTTAGTATACCACTTTGTAATCCATCATTGAAATAAATAAAAGTACACACCAATTATAATCTCGTTGACTATAATTTATTTTAACTTGAAACTGAACAACGAATTTCTTACATTTTTATTTTACTTTCGTGCAAATCCCTTTATTTATTTTTCACTATGTTCTCAACAAGAAATATGAAATTGGGCCTGAGTTTAACGTTCATAGATACTTTTAAAAGTGCAAAACTAAAAACTACATGGTCGAAGTTTATTTAAAATAGACGTCAAAATCCCCAATTACAACTGTACTTTTGCTTACTCGGCTTTTGCTATATTTAAACTTTAAAATTCAATCTTTTATAAAACTTAAAAGCTGAATTATATCTAGCTATAAAAATTTTCAGCTGCATTTATTTTACTAATTTGGTTTAATATATTGAATTCCTCCTACTTTTTTTTAGCAGAAAAAAGAATTTGCTCTCAATAAAAGAATTTTTTTTCTTGTAATATACAAGAATTGTTTTGTACAAAATTAATGTATTTTGAGGACAAAATTACTATAAATTAAAGATAATTTATTATATCTAATTTTAATAAAAAATAAATTACAAATATTTATAATAAATTATTCCCAAATGATAGTAATTTATATTTAAAATATAATAATTAATATAAATGACAAAAATATTCTTGCATAGAGAGGACCCAGAAAAAGCTTCCAAATTTGAAGTTCTTTATTTCACTTCAAAGTCAGATTTATTTATTTATTTATTATTTTTTTTTGAAAGTTACAAGGTCAGATTTTCTGTAGCCCCTAACAATGCCTAGTTTTCAGCATTAGGTGAATGATACCAAATAGGGCAGACATACGGCAAAACAAGACGTTCAATTTTGAATCGTAGAATCTTAATTTAATAATTTAAATTTTTAAAATTTATTATTTTTAAAATTAATAAAAAATATTATAAAAAAAATTTGAATCATTGAATCAAGATTCTGCATTTCAAAATTGAGCAGTAAAATCTCACTGCCTTTTTTTTGCTGCAGCATCTGTTTCCCCACTTCTGCAGTCTCAGCCCATTTCCACTTGGCACCATTATTTACTTTAATTAATAAATTAAGAAAAGACAAATTAATACATAAAAGGAGTCATTTGATTTGATATTTTGATTGGACTGCACTGGTTTTCACTTTTCTATATATTTTTTTAAAATTTTTTCTTAATTTATTTTTCCTGAAAAAGGGATTCCAATAATTTGAACGTTTCGGTTAACATTTTAAATGGTATACGGTTTTAATCCGACCCAAGAGTTTTAATAAAGAGGGCGGTCTCAATTTGGGACCGTTAGATTGATTATTAAGTTAATCTAATGATGAAAAATATTATGTGAGCGATTCAAATATATATGGAACTTGAGTTCCCTTATTTTTTTTTTTGAGATTTATTACTAAAAATTTCCCCACCCTTAAAATAAAATAAAAAGTTACTACATTTTTTTTTTAAATAATCAAACAATTTATGTTACATGTCCTCTATTTTAACACAAATTTTCCTGTATGATTTTAGCACTCTTAGAATTATATTTTAAGCCCCCGTGCGTTATAATTTCTACGTCTCTTGTGAAACGGTAACTGTTCATATGAATAAAGAAAGAAACGTAAAAAAAAAAAAAGAGATTTATTGACATAAATTGTTAGTGTGACTATTTCTTATAATATGAGAGAGATTGTTACAAATACATACAAAAAAAAAAAAAAAAAAATTTATATAAGGTGTTCAATCCTAAATAAATAAATATATAAATTCGCGACAATTGATACTGATGTATATTATTTTTAAGCTTTGCATTCTCGACTCGTTCAAATTTCCTATTTTTTATTTCTGGCACTGCCCATTTCCGATGATCGCACATCATGAAATTTTATTTTATTTTTTGGGAGATAGTGGGTTTGTTGACATTAAAAAATATTTAGTTCTTGAACCTAAAATGGATATAAGCTACTAAAGAATTGGCTGAAATTTTACTTTTTGAAAAGAGTAGTTATATAATTCCATCCTCAAATTTGACTAGTTAAGCAAAATGAGAACATGCTTATGTCCCACTATGAACCTCGTTAAGCTTATTATAATAATAAATCAATTTTGAATGTTTAGCATAGTGAAAATGTAAATGATTTTTCAGGGTTTACGGTGATGAGGAAAGTTAGAACTTGTATTTCATATCTTCATCATGATGGATGCTATACCACCTCACTTCGTTATAATTACTTCGTACATAAGTAATTGGTACATATTTCTTTTTTAACTGGTTTAAGTTGATCACTTCATTTTTTAGAATGGTTAGTAATTACACAATTAGATAAATTATCACAATTACCCTTTATCATCATTGGGAGCGAGAACGAAACAAAATATCGTAAGTGCATAATTGATCTTTTGTTCTATTTGATTCAAAATTTAAAATGTTGATTTTTTATTTTTATCTAAAATTATATGCCAATTTGAATGTATCAATTATTTGTCAACGGAGGGAATAATTATATTTTATTATAGTACAAAAGTTGGGAGTGAATAATTCAAAATTTTTGGTTTTTGTAAAATTAAAGTAGTATTGAAGTTTGCCGCTTACCTTTTAAGTTGGACTTTTTTGCCATTTGGTATTTTAGAAAATTTAAGTTAAATATATCCAAATTTAATATCAAATTTTCTTTAAACCAAACAAACTGATTATCACACAACTTAAAAAGCACAATCAAAAGAGCTACCATAAAAGTGGGCTAAGAGTATGAAAGGGTTACAAAATTGAGGATGAACATTTTATTGTTATATATATTCCGATTTTGTTGAGAGCAATAGCTTGTGTGTCTGACCAATTTTGTTAATATTGGCGCTTTATTATTATTTATTTATAAAAGGTTATATGCACAATATCAACAAAATTTTTGGTCAGTACAATGATTACTTTGCATGTGATTAGAAGAAGAAATTTATCCCAAAAAACAAGGAAGTCCTTTCAATAAGAATTATTTTTCATCCCAATATACCAGAATTATTATTGGGAGTTTAGGAGGAATTACTTTGAAATAAAGATAAATTATCATTGGTATTTTTTGATCTAAAAATAATTATAATAAGTTTTTTAATTTATAGTAATTTATTATTAAAACATAGAAACTCCGTGCAAAAAAATTTTTGCGCAAAGAGTAAGCTACTTAAATTAGAATTGGAAAAAAAAATAAAAAATCAAATTAGGTTATTTTTATCAGGATAATTGTAAGTATAAATACTTTTCTTACATTATTATTTTACAGTATCATTAGAACTCCCGAGAAAAACACTACATTTACAAGATTTTAGGGAATTGCAAATGTGACCCCATACTTTCCGAACTTACATTCATACCCCGAGATTGAATCTTAAAGCATTAATTACTTTCACAACTAATTGAGTATTTTCTTAATGTTTTCGATTAAAAGAAGTGATAATTAACTATAAGAAAATGAGAATTATAAAATATTTACAATGCCTGGAAAACCTATGGGATTGCCACTCTTTAACCTCAGCATTGTTAATGAACTCTTTTTAACTTTACAATTTAAGATATTCAAATAATATGACATTGACATATATATAGATACGCTTACCAATTGACTGATCACATTAGGTCCTATAAACTCATAATCCAACATTTCAAATTACAACTTACTTAACAAAAACAAGAAAAAGAAACATTCAACTTGAAAGCGCAATTGAGAAACTACGAACTTCTTCATAAAATTCTCTCGGATTAAACCGACTTCCTTTTGTATAATATGTCTAGCAGGAAAATGCTACGAGCCATCGTGTTGGTTGGTCAATTACCATAAGAGTGATCGGTTCCGCATCAGCATTACCCATGTGCTGACGTGGAACAAATCTAACACGAATTGTCCAACCAACACAATAACCGATAGCATTTCTCTATTACCGAATTCACTCGAGAAAATCAACTTTGTCAAACTCCACGGGCGCCTTTTCATGCCCATATCTAATTGCTACCAAATGACTTGTGTCCCCTTCCAAATAAGCCCTTAAAAAAGCCACAATAATCCCACCAACAAACAATCTCATGGGCTCTCTAGTCTTGCCATTTTTGCACAAGCAATAAGTAGCTTTCCCTCTAATCCCATTTGTCTCATCATCTAACACATCCATATGACCATAGTCCTTAGCCACAAAATAACAAGCTGGCTTACAACATTCATTATAAAAATTCTCATGATTCACTCCCTTAGGGGCACAAGGGGGGAAAAGAGGGTTCCTTTTAACTTCCCCTAACCCCGAACCGATGACTAGGACCGGCATTTTGAGATCGAACGAGCAGGGCTTGGAAGTGAGTACGGGTGGTGGGGTTTGATTTCCTGTGTCCATTCCATCGACAGGGTCTATACCGATCAAGGCGGACAATTTTGAGGAGGTTTTGATGATTTTGCCCAAGGCAAGGGCGAAAGCTGCTTTTCCACCTCGGCTATGGCCTGAGAGAGCGATTTTATTCAAATTTGGTTGGATATGGGGTGGGAGGAACTGCTTAAGACCTTGTGATAGCCATTCGGTTATCGCTGCAATGGATTTGATTTCTTCGGTTGCATCAGGTCCGGCTACTGTGTATAGCTGCATTGGAGTAGAAAATGAAATGCAACATTAGTCGTACCCAAAAAATTGTGTCACCCTTTATTTGTTTTAATTTCATCGTACATAATTTCAAATTCTGAAACTGTTAGGGATTATGATTCTCTATTATTCTTACCAAGTTTCTAAAAATATTACTTTTTCATTGCTCATTAGCATTACTAGGAGTCGTGTTTATGACAATAAGTCGTGACCCAGGTAACCAGATCAGGAGCGGGATCCCGACATCATCAAAATTGAAAAGAACCTTAAGGTAAACCGACATGACAAAGAAAAAGCGTACACGTCTCTCCATGAAGGATTTTCGGCGACTTAGGCCGTGACTATAAAAAATTAGGTAACTTTATTTATCTAGAATTGAATGAACTAAAACGTCCAAACAAAATAATAATAAATCAATAAAAGAATAAAAAAAATTACGCAAGACCCTAATTATATTATTGTAGATTGGTTACTTCAAAAGAAAGGGAAAAGAATATAATACATACAGAATCCTAAACAATCTACTAAAGGAATAAAGAAAATAAGAAAAATCGCAAACATGAGTTGACAGACAAACTTGTTATCATCCATACCAATCAAACCAACCAAAAGAGATGTATATAAAAAGTTCTTCACCAACAAAGCTTTAAAAGGAAGAAGCTTCAAGATCAAAATGGATTGGTAAGATGGTGATGTGTTCGGCATGATTTATGTCTCTCTCTTGTATAAGTAGGTGTGTGTGTGGTGGTACTAAATACACCAAGAAAAGAACGAAAAGTAGAGAGAAAAAGGAGTGTGAGCATTGTTTGCTCAGAAAAATAGAATTGTGTGAAAAAATAGTAAGTAAATTTTGTATACATTTTTTAGTGATTTTTAATTAAATCTATCTCCTCTCTGCGGACATAGGTACAATTGGCCGAATCACGTGAAACTTGATGTCCTTTTTATGCTTGCTTAGATTTTTTGTATTCCCAACAAGTGGTATTTTTTCTCAACTGTGAATTTTTGAACTTGTTCTAAAATTGCATGCGAACATATAATTGGATTCTCCATTCCAAGCTGAGAATTTTAGTGCAAATATCAAGTCAATCGGAGTTCGGGGTGGACCATATGTGCTAGTCAATATTTTTGCGCGGGGTCAACAAGCGCCATACGTGCGGTGAGAGGAAGAAGACGAGTGAACTTAGTCGTGCACGTGCGTAACACGTGCCGGGTTGACCCAGTGACCCGTGAACCGATTCGGTGGAACCTATAACAAAAAAACCAAAACCAGTTGAACCGTTGTACAATGAGCCGAACTGGAACCGGTGACCAGTCAAACGTTGACCGTTGACTGGTTCGACCCGGCCCAAAATTTACTTGGACTCAACCCGACTAGACCCGGGTCTGCCATGTTAGCAAACAGAATATTTTAATGCCGTCAACAAAATATTCCTTTTCCATTAAGGAATATTCTCTTTCTTTTTGGGGGCAATTCCAGCTCATTCCAGCTCTGATTTGGGCATACTAAGAAGCGTTTCCAAGGTTTTTGATCGTTCTGAGAGTAAATGTGACCTATGATTTTCGAGATTCTGCTTCAAAAATATAATTTGGCAAACTTGGGTACAAAAATCATAGAATCAATTGAAGATTTTAATTATGATGCTATGATCAAATTAACGACAACCAACTATGCCTTATGGAAACCTCAGATGAAAGATCTTCTCAACTGTAAAGATCTGTATGATCCTATTGAAGGAGAAAAGCCAAACGATTAATTTGTAGATGTCTGGATGAAAAAGCATATAGAAACTATTGGTTAGATCAACAATGGATTGACAATAGTGTTTTTCACTACGTCGCGCAGGAGATCGATACGTATTTGCTTTGGAAGAAGCTAGAAAAAATATTCCAAGCGAAGACTGCTCGAAACAAGGCATTATTGATAAGATGCCTTATTAATCAAAATTGAGCTATGCATACTAGTGAATTTCAAAAGCTGGTGAACAAACTCATATCCGTGAACTTGTAATTATTCGGTGATGAATAGAAAGCTTTACTACTTCTGAATTTCTCACCAGACAACTGGGAGACTCTAGTAATCTCTCTCAATAATTCGGCTCCAAATGGAGCTCTTACCATGGCGATGGTTAAAGATGCTTTGTTTAGCAAAGAAGATAGTAGAAAAGAGATCGATGCAAGCCAGTCAGATGCTTTCGTTACTGGAAGAAAACAACAATAAAATGATAGAGAAAAAGTCAATATATAAGTAGAGGCAGAAGGAGATCACAATATCATGGCAAGAGCAAAAGGAAATGTTACTACTATGGCAAATAAGGCCATATTCAAAAGAATTGCTAGAAATTGAAACCTGAATAAAACCAGTCTAGCAAACAACCAACAAAGGAAGAGGGTTTAGCTTTAGTTACCATTGTAGGAGATTGTGCATTAATCTCTATTGGTGAATAAGCTTGCATGCATGTTACTAATCAAGATATTGAATGGGTGGTAGATATTGTTGCTTCTTACAATGCCACTCATCGCAGTGATATCTTCACAACGTACACAATTAGAGATTTTGGTATGGTCAAGATAAGTAAGTCTACATTCTCCAATATCCTTGGCATAGGCTATATTCAGATTAAGATTTGTATTAGTTGCACTATGGTATTAAGGATGTTCGACCTTGCCTGACTTCCTGCTCAATCTCATATCCGTGAATGCCCTTAATCAAAAGGGCTTTGATAACCTTTCAGCAAAGGTACTTGAAAGCTAACCAAGGCCATGATTGTTGCCATAAGACACATCTTCAGCAAAAAGGCTATAATAACCTCTTCAGCAAAGGTACTTGAAAGTTGACCAAGACTACCATGATTGTTACTATAAGATATATCTGTGGCACATTATACAAGACTCATGTGAAGCACTGCAATACTAGTCTCAAACTGTTGAAAATAAGTCATCACCAAATTTGTAGTACAAGGACTCAATCACACGAGAGAGAAAGGGTTAGTTACTCTGGCAAAGAAGGCACTTATCCCAATGGACATAGACATATCGCTCAACCCTTGCAATTATTGCTTATTTATAAAGCAACATAGAGTCCCATTTAACTTATCTCTCAAAAGAAAATCAGAGTTGTTAAGCATAACATACTCCGATGTATGTGGTCCAAATGAACAGTTATTGGGCGGTAACAGATATTTCGTCACCTTTATTGACAATGCTTCAAAGAAAATTCGGGGTATACCTATTTTGACAAAAGATCAAGTTTTTTAATATTTCAAAAACTTTCATACTATAGTGGAAAGAGAGTTGGGTAAAGTGCCTCCAATCAGACAATGAAGGCGAATACACTTCCTAGAAATTTAGAGTATACGGCTCTACTCATGGCATTAGACATGAGAATACTATTCTTTGCACACCGTGGCATAATAATGTTGTAGAAAGAATGAACCAGACCATTGTAAAGTGAGTCCAATGTATATTGAGTTTAGTTAAGCTGTCAAAGCCATTTTAGGGAGAAGTAGTTCATATCGCGTATTACCTGATTAACATAACACCATCAATTTCACTGAAATTCCAAGGTTTGAAGATAGTGTAGTCCAACTACAAGGTATCTTACTCTCATTTGACAGTATATTGGGTGCAAAACATTTGCATATGTATACAAGGAGAATCGACAAAAGTTTCATGTTAAGTCTACTCCACACATATTCATTGATTATGGAGATAAAGAATTTGGATATAAATTATGGAATTCTGAAACAAAGAAGGTCATCCGAAGAAGGGACAATGTGTTCCAAGAGAATACATTTTACAACAACTTCAGTCGATCAAAAAATCCAGGAAAGAAGAGTACAACTACCCAAGATTTTGTTAATAACTCTACACTTATTCAATTTGCCACAGACACAGAAGGGTGCAAGTGGGAACCTTGAAAAAAGAAGATGTTGACGAGGATGATAAGAGTGTTAAACAGGGAAAGCAATTTCCCTTGCCACCAAATGCTGAAGAGTCACCAAGTATTGGTGATATTGAAGTTCCTTCCATTGTCGAGTCTCAATTTAGATCCTTAAGAAACCGACCATTGATTCTTACTCGTAAATATCCATAATTAGAGTATATTCTTCTTACCGATAAGGGGATGCCACACAACTTTCTTGAAGCTGAATCTTATGTTGATTAAGACAGATGCATTCAAGCCATGCAAGAAGCGATAAGTTCGTTGCATAAAAACCAAACTTATGAGTTGGTAAAACTTCCATAGGGCTTGAGAGTACAAAGAAACAAATAAGGTAAAAACTGATGGCAAACATGTGAAATATAAAGCTCGTTTGGTTATCAAAGGTTTTTAACAAAAGAAAGGAATTCATTTAGACAACATTTTCTCACCTGTTGTATAGATGACCTTAATATGAACTTACTCGGTTTGATTGTCAGTCTTGATTTAGAGCTTGAACATATGGACGTGAATACATTCTTTCTTCATGGTAATCTAAATGAAGAGATTTACATGAAGCAACCCGAAGGTATTGTAGGACCCGAAAAGAAAAACGTAATCTAAATGAAGAGATTTACATGAAGCAACCCGAAGGTATTGTAGGACCCAAAAAGAAAAACTTAGTCTGCAAATTGAAGAATAGTCTCTATGGTTAAAAGCAGGCTCCCAGGCGATGGTATAAAAAGTTTAACTCATTCATGGTGGTCAAAATTACAAGAAGATTGCAGTAGATAAATTTGTATACATTCAAAGATTATTGGATGGTAACTTTATTGTCTTACTGCTCTATGTTGATGATATATTGATCGTTGGCCAGATACAATCACCATCAGTAAGTTGAAAGAGGATCTCTCCAAATTCTTTGATATAAATGACTTAGGACCTACCCAACAAATATTGGGCATGAGAATTGTTCATGAGAGGAAATCCAAGTAATTGTGGTTGTCACAAGAGAAGTATGTTGAGTAGGTGCTGGAAAGGTTCAACATGGGAAATGCTAAGCCAGTAAAGCATTCTACTAGCTAGTCATTTCAAATTATGCAAGCTTTTGTGTCCTTCCGCCAAGGAGAAAGTTGAAAAAATGGCTGCAATCTCCTATTTTTCAGCATTTGGCCATTTGATCTATGCAATAGTATGTACAAAACCTAATATTGCCCATGCGGTGGGAGTTATAAGCTGGTACCTTTCCAATCCAGGAAATGAATATTAGGAAGGTGTCAAGTGGATACTTAGGTACCTAAAGGGTACAACAAATCTATGCTTGAGTTTTGGGGGAGTTGATCCAATCTTGTAATGTTATACTTACTCAGATAAGGCCGGTGATTTTGATAGGAGAAAATCTATATCAGGATTCATTTATACTTTCGTAGGGGGGAGCCGTGTTATAGAAATCCAAATTGTTGAAGTGTGTTACTTTATCCACTACAAAAGCTGAGTATATTGCTACAGTGAAAGTCGATAAGAAAATGTCGGTTTCTCTAAGAACTTGAGTTCAGTCAAAAAGAATACAAGGTACATTGTGATAGTTAGAGTCATTTGGACTTGAAAAAAGCCCTATGTACCATTTGCGCACCAAGCATATCGATATTCACTATCATGGGGTGCGCGAGGTAATATATCAACAAGTATTGCAACTAATGAATATCCATACCAAAAATAATGCAGTTGACATGTTGACGAAAGTTGCTATTTTTGAGAAACTCAAGCTATATAAAGACATAGCCAGGATGGACACCGTCATCTGATCGACATGATACATTCTCCATTCTCCTTGTTGAGTGCGAAGGGAGAGAATTGATAGACACATAGAGGTAAGTTTTTCACACCCATTATAACAGTCCCTTTAGTCCAGTTTGAGGGTTGTTGTCATTGTCTTGTCTGACTGCTATTAACTAAGGGAGTGTGTTCACACCTTTGTATTTTGCTATATATATGTGTGTGTAAATTTGTAATTTGATTAACACAAAAAGGAGAAAGGAGAGTGAAGAGTTGAGAGTTTGAGCTGTGTATTTGTTCCTCTTTCAGTGTGTGAGGTTCCAAGTGAAATTGTATAAAATTTATTGTACTCCCCATTATAGTGAAAAATAAATCTTCTCTTGATGGATCTAGGAAAAATTGAACCACGTTAAGATCTAGTATCCTATTGTGCTTGATTTGATTTTTTGCATCCCAATAGTTTTGAGCTTCTGAAATTTTTGTATTTGTATATATCTATAATTATTATGCTTATAATATATATAATTATCACTGTTTATTTTGAAGAATTTTAGGGATCATATATTAATTATACCTAATTCCGACCTGAGTGGATAAAAATTACCAAGTATGTTGGAAGCTATTATAGGTTTGATTCTTCCTCTCAATTTCAATGTATCCATACCTGAACCCTTTATATGGATGTTCTTATTTTCTTAAGTCCGACGGCCCACAATTGACTTGGTATGTATTTATTTTGAAAAAATTAAGCTAGGATGTACATTAGTTGTAAATGTGTTGACATTAACTTTAAATGCTATCATTGGAGAATTGGACAATTTCTGCATATCCCTTCAGAAAATTCACAATTTAACAAGCATAATTAATTTCCTAGATTTACCGCAACCAAAAAGATGTAGTTTTGTGTGTTTTGATAATGTGCAAGAGTAAATGGTTAACACTCTAATTATGTTATTATTATAGTGCCAATCGCATGATCAACAAAAAGAAATATAACAGAGAGTGTAAACTTTACACATTCCTTAGTAAGCAATAGCAAAATGATGCTCTCTTATCTTAAAAGAAAATATAAAAAAAAAAAAATACAGAAAGGGAGGATGATATTCTCTTTATCCAAATTGGATTACTCATGGCATATTCTATAATATGGCATATACCATCCTTATACAGTCTATAATAATCTGCACAAGTGCAACCTACTCATTAATAACTAAAGTTTAAAGCACTAAGCATAAGAATAAATAAAGTGATCATCACAAATCAAGTGGAAGATTGTGTATCTAAATATTCAATGAGGGCACTGTGATTATTCTAACTTATTTTTTTTATTCTATTTTATTTTATTGTTGAAGTCAGCACAGGAAAAAAATATTAACAGGTTGAAAAGGGTTACGCTCTCCTTCATAATACAATTCTCAATAATCCTTCGTAGGTCTTTAATTCTCTTGCCATGCGTCCTGTAATAGAGATCCAACGGACATAAATTAATTCCGAAAAAGAAAATCACCAAATTAGGTCCCAGATGTATTTTTCTTCTTTCATTTGATTCTTTTTTTTTTGGTAAAAATATACGATTGAGATCTCTTTATGGAAGGTTATGGAGCATAGCATTATAGAGGGGCGCTCAATCCCGTTGAAAAGAAGTGACTGGCATAAGAAAAGAATAAAATTTCATTTCGAGCGGATGTTTTAGTAGGATCCGAAATGCAAACAAGACGGGAACACGAGAAAGCTAGAACCAGTATACGTATGTGTTACAATTCAATATCTTCTAATTAGAGTACACTTCTGAAATGACTTATTCACATAAATTTATTGAGTTACAATTACAAGTGGTGTTGTACATGTACAATACACATATTGCTTGTGTATCAATTCGAACACCGACAGTATATAAAAATTTTACTCAAATTTATTTTAAATGCATTTCAAATGATTTAATTCACACTAATTCCGTAAGACATTTTATATATATTTGTAACTATGAGTACGTCAAGAGTAGATATAAAAGAATTCTGAATATTTGATAGAGAATAGGAATAGAATCTAGCTTACAAGTGAAATTATTTGAGCAAAAGCTAGACTATTTGGAAATGATTCTAGAAAAAATATTTACTGCATAACAAATGTATAGCTAAACGGAAACTGACATAGTTTCGATGAAAGGACTAGATTTTATTTTTCCTCCCTAAATTTGTCCAAGTTTGTTGCGGTGCCTCGTAAAACCGAAACGTTTCGATAGTCGACAACACTGATTTTATTCCTTGGTTACGAGTTTTAACAATATACCTAGAGTTGCCTTACAACTCGCGCTATTAACCAACGTTTTTTTAGTCACAATTGTATATCAGTTTATTTTCAAAATTCTTAAAACTTATTGTCATTCATGTTTTTAGAACCGAAAAAGGATTTTTTGGAATTCATTATCTTCTGAGCTTTCTCAAGTTGGGTGATTTAGCAATAATTAACCTTCAAAATATTTTTGGAACCAATTTGTCCAAAACCATGTTTCCCGCAACATATATTTTTCGAAGTTAGGTTGAATCACACCAATAGTCCCCATAGTCTAAAAATATTTTATTTGGTCCCGATAGTTTCAATTGTAATAGTGATAGTCACCAAATTCTGAAAAAGTCCTATGTTTAAGAAAATATCATTTTTGTTTCTACTAAAGTTTTTTGTCATATTAAAAAACTCTAAAGTGCTCGAAGTAAAAAACTATATAAATATAAATCGTCATAAAAGCACTAATTTACCCTAATAACATATTAATTAATTGTTATGATTTTCATCACTTAAAAAGACATTAATTCCATGAAAAAATATCGATTGTATTACTTATTCAAAACTTGAAGTAAGAAGAGATAAATTAGCTCCAAAAGAAAATTAATAAAGTCAAAACTTGAAACTTCAAATATTCCTACCATGCATATACGGCACAAGAGTGCAATACATTTAGGAGGTGCTTTCCCCCACCCCCCATAGTCCACCACCCTCTCCCTCTCAAATTACAATTTTACCCTATTTTTTAAATTAATTATTCTTTTTTGATTTACTTATTTTTATTTTTTTATCTTACTTTTAGTTTAATTATTTTATTTTTTGTTTTAATTATTTTATTATTTATGTCATTTATTTTTCTCTTTGTATTGATATTTATTTCT
>MKEJ01088460.1:0-12419 GCA_001753735.1 Embelia ribes
TTTTTTGGTTTTGTGCGTTGGGTGGGTGGTGGTGGGGGGAGGGATACTCGCTCTCACTCCCACTCTCATGACTTTTTCCATCAGAATTTTTTTAATATTTGACGCTCTCATGACCCCTTCTTGCTCTCACTCCTACTCTGGTCACCTAGTGTTGGAATTAAGGGTGTAAACGAACAAGGCCTTTGTGAGAAGTTATCGAGTGATACATAGATCCTTGACTTGAGTCCTAAAAACATTGTGAACATCATTGTAAGGCTCATTTAGTAGCGGGACTTCGAAATCCTTATGTTCTTGAGAAGAGAAAACCATCCATTAAGAGCTTGATTAACACACTAATCATTTAATTATATTCTTACTCCAGTCCCACTTTGTCATTTATCTATTAATGCCAATGAGCCCCTAATCTATCCCATTGTTTTGCAATGCATATCTCACATAGCGATCTGAAAAACATGAGAACCCAAATTGCTACAAATTGGAAAGTGACAGTACAAAGCGGGACCGTCAGTAACACAAGGGTTAAATATGTGATTCAACATGACAAAAGAGAGGTGAGACCCTACCTTAGTGCTTAAGCCATCTATGGACCAGAGAGCCACATGTTAAATCGTTGTGCTCGGGTGAGAAACTTATTTGAAGACATAGCTTGGTCATGGGAAAAGCCATTCAGGTGCACAATTCCTCTCTTGCTACGCAGTCGGAACAATATATCTTCTGTGCCCAACACATACTGCCCCTACAAAATAAAAATCCGCTTCTTAAATGATAATGATTATGATTCTTAAAGTGGCTTTTAAAAGTTAATCGTAAAAGTGGGCGTTATCTTAGTCTTCAGGAATTAAATTTTAACAATGGCTTTGAGAAGTATTGTAGTGCCTGGAAAAGTGATTTATTTATTGGAAAAAGACCACCAGACATGTATGTAACAAGTAATTCTTAGCTTTTTCTTGTAGCTAATGATAGAAAAAGCAGTATCAGCCTCTAAAGCACCCTAAGGCGGCTTCTAAAAGCAACACTAAAAAGCAAAAGTTGGTTTTTTAAAGCAGGTGCTCTAACCTATACCAAACACAACTTACAATTTCCAAAAAAAGAAAACCAGAAGCAGCTATCAAAGAACCTCAGTGATGAAGTTGGCATAGATTATAAATTATTGTTTTTTCCTGAATACAGTAGGACTTGGGAGTCTATGACACAGTAAACGTACCTTGTGTGAAGTAGGTGATATCCTGATCTCGAGACCATTCACAAGTTGGACTTCTGCCATGGCTGCAGAATACTGATCTTCACCAGGATATTTACGTTTATTTCTGCAAATACAACCAGGCATTGACTAAGTTAAATGGCCAAGTACAGAAATATTTTACTTTTGAAACTTTACCATTTAATATTAGATAACAACTACACCGAGCAAAAGAAGCTTTAGAAAACCGGTGCCTGAATCACACACAAATGTTCTCATTACTTTCTGTAAATCAGTGATTAAAAATACCTATCATGATTGAGTTAGTAAAAAAGCTGCTCATGCTGACATGATACAAACTAGTTTACATAATTAGAACAATGGTTTCAAGCAGTACTACAATGGAAAAGGTTAGGGAACTCAAACGATATTGTGGTGATTTGGGCACGGTTCACAAAGCAGGTTTTCATGCAAAAGAATTTTCTTACAAGTACAACACCTTTTCAAGAAAAGGCCAGATGGCAGCTTATGCTCTGGAATAGATGACAAGTAGTCTTGATATATGTAATCCACAAATTTTGGATCCATGGAAGTGCCTTCAGGCTTCTCATGAGCATTTTCCACGAGCTGTATGGACATATGAGTCGGCAATGAAAACTGCAGCAAAATAAAATCAACTCAGATATTAGAGCTAATAATAAGCTTCTCCATATGTACTACTTGAAAACATCAAACAGAATTACAAACATTATGCAGATCCTAGAATCTTACACATTCAATCCTGTATATGTTCTCCTCTTGAAGAAGAACACTGACATTCTGATGATAGGTTGCATCCTCAAACGTTTCACGTTTTCTCGAATTTTCATATGCATATAATAGGAAAAGTTTGTTTTCTGCCTCATCAGTAGCAATGGATTGAAGCTGTGAAAGATACCAAAAGGAAAATGAATATTCAGGTCAGAGAGAGAGAGAGATGCCGAAAACATATCAATGTAAAGACCTCGTTTCATGCTAATGTTAAAATTTACCTGTTTAACAATTTTAAATATCAGCTTGTCCAAAGTAAAGAGAATGTACGACTGAGTACCAATAATTGCTCGGCACTCATCCTCAAATTTTGTATTATCATATGAACCATCCAGTAAGTTGTAAAGTGCACTCAAGAACCTGAAAAAGTATGAAGAATTTTTAAGTCATTTGCACTAATCCCTCAAAATAAAAAGAATACAACAATAAAACCATGCATGCAGACCCACCTTGCATACAGATCAGTTGGACTTGAATCATCCGAACCCCTCCACCTCCTCTCGGAAACATTAACCTTAGCTGTCTGAATTCTATCGTACAGTGCCTGAAGATTTCAGGAAAATACAGATTTTCAAAGATCATTAACCTAACTAGTCAGCATGGCACACACGTGATGCGTGTGTAATTCGGATGGTGTAGTACAATTTATCAAATTTTTTAGAGTGCAACATCTGTTTCTTCCACCGCATCCGGTTTTTTTGTTATCCATGGAGGATTGATTGAATTTATCTTCATAGAAATAGAGAGAGAAGGAAGAGGACATTATGATAGGAGAGGTTTTTAACTTGCAAAGAGTTAAGCCTAAAACGTGGGAAGTGGGTACAAAGGGGTCCCACGTGGAAGTTGAAAATAGTCTAGTGTGTAGTGTCTTGACAAAATTACCCCCAACAGGTTCTCTTACTTGTATATTGTAAAAATGTAAATTAAGCAAAAATGAAGGACAAATTAGGTACAATAAGGTTGGACACAGCTTCAAAACATTTCCAAGGGCTCTGACTTTATATATAAAGATTAGTTTAAAACAAACCAAAGTTTGGAACTAGCGACGGTCAGAGATTCTGATAATTGCATAACATACTCCCAAGTACAAAAACGAGGACAACGGATACGTAAACATAAGGTTGCTGGACTAGCAGCAGGTTGGTACAAACATGCATTAGTGCATTTCATAGGACCTGGTGGGGCCGCAATTCAAACATGCCGTAACACCTCCACTAGCATTCTGACCGTTGCATAATAAGTATATGTACTTGGATAAATCTGAGCCGTCAGATCTAAATTGAACAAATAGGATTGATTATTACCATTTGTTTCCTAGTGCAGCTCCCTCCCCATCTTTTATCATCCTAAACATTATTTCGCACCATGTAAGAAATGATTATCGTTACTTAACCTACTCAAGATTGCTTTTTTTACACGGCTTTTGATAATCATAATTACTCCATGTTCAGTCTCTCCAAAAATTGATATTTGTGGTGTTTGAAGCACAAAATTGAATATTTTGATGGGTTAAAGTCATGCATGCCTCCAATGAGAATTATAGGTTACGGGTTCGTACCTTAGAAACAATCTCTTTGGAACATGGGTGAAGCTATGCACATCCTACCCTCCTACTCCCTTTGACCGGCAAAGCTGGAACTTTGTGCATTGTGCTGACATATATAATGCTTCTAACAAGAGATATATATATTTTAGTTTAGTCTCCACTAAATGGGTTCGTGTGCTTTTCTTCTACAAGAGTGATATTTGGACGTTGGATGTGAAATATTTTGGGAAAACAATGAGACAATTGATGGTAATATATTATGTTGTATTATACTTGTTGTAGGTGAATGATTTTCCTCTGGTGTGCGCTTAGGAGAGCGAGCTTTGCATAATTCCATGGGAAACATGTACTTGACTGTAATGGATGCTAATACCGTGTGGTATACCATTAGCCTTAGGATTATGCTGTGTCCGTTTATTCCTCTGCTAAGTAATATTTTATTATTTATTTCCTTATCCCATGTTCAAATCCTGGGAGTCTTTTCAGGTGGCAATGTCTCATATTAACTCATTGTCTTGGCCCAAAGATGATCAGGGTCTTTCCAGTAGCTTGCACTGCGAATGTTTGGGACTTTTGTCCACTCCTTTCAGCCTGGGCAGGATTGGTACTGCTACTGTAATCCGGGTGTATATACATACAATCTTAACAAGGCAAGTGCAGACTCCTAATGCTATTGTTAGGGAAGTAGACAGGTTAGGCCATCTGATCAACCTTCTTATTTTACTTGCGTGTTATATTATTAGTTTTTCAATATTCTAGGACATATAATTTCTCACTGTGTTACTTTGAACGACATTGATGCAATCTAGATGAAAGATGAACTCCTTTTTCATTTTGCTAAAAGTCGAACTGGAGGATAAGAACACTATTCAACAGTATATATGCCCCAACTGTTTGAAAAGGTTTCTGCTTTTGTCGCCATTCCTTGTTTAGATGCATACTCCTCCATATATTCAGATGGACAGGTTTTGAATATTTTTTAATTTCCAGATACACTGCGTTGGATGCACTGAGACTTATTTCTGAAGAGGATGAGGATTTTCATTGTGAAAGTTGCAAGGGGGAACTCATAGCTGAGGGTGACAAATTGGCTGCTGAGGAAAAGGGAGATGGAGATGATAATGCCAGGAGACTAAGCCGTGAAAAGTTGAAGGATACACTTCAGAGGATGGAGGTTTGATCCTTTACCCTTTTTTTCCTTCTCTTTCATCTTTTTCTTTTATCTTTGGGCCAAGTGTGGGCTATTCTAGGTTCTGTTTTAGCTCTTCTTTACCGTTGGAGGCAGCTTTGCCCACTTGATTTTTGCGATGTCTCGCTTCTATTCCTGTTTACCACATGTGGTGTGTCTGGCTTAAGAGAAATTCTACGATTTTTGATGGTGTTGATAATTCTTTACTCCTTTTGAAAGGGAAGAATCTTAGTTTTGAACCCAAGGGGTTGCCCAAGTGGTCAATCACTTGGACTTAGTGCCTTGAAGCATGAGGTCCAAGGTTCGATTCCCATGAGGACAATTTCTTGGTGGCCACACCCCCTAGTGTAAAAAGTTAGCGATTAACCCTCATCAGTGTTGGGAAACTCAGAGGGTGTGGGGCACGGGTCCCGTGGGATTAGTTGGGCAAGCGTAAGCGGGTCCGGAACCCAAGGATATATATATAAAAAAAAAGAATCTCAGTTTCCTGTGAAGACTGCTGTTACTACTCCTACGGCATTTTAGATTCCCTTGTGATGGCACGTTCTTAAGTTTTTGTACTGGGTTTGCTCTGTAAAGGAGGTTCATCATTTTTATGCATGTTCTTTTTTTTTTTTCCAAAGAGAGAGAGGTAAATAAAATTTGTATTATTAATTTGTAAGTGGTCTTAGGGTGCTAGAAATTGAATTGGTCTATTTTGTTCTTTTGTTTGCTGGCTCCTAATCTCGTTCAAAAAAGAGTATTCCCCTTTAGCAACTTGCTAGTTGTCCTACAGAAGTGAAAACCGGAAAAGGACATCTTAGTTGACCACATTTTCAGTGAAAAATTGGTGACAATTTCTATAAAATTGGATCTTCCACATGTGCACAAAGGAGCTTGTGCCTATGGTCAAGCTTAGGTCATTTGTCTTGGAATATTAGAGTACAAAGTTCAAAACTTGTGAGGCATTAAATTAGTACGGTACTTGGGCTAGTGCGAAAATCAGTATCATGGTAGATATTGATGATAAAAAGACGACCACATCTAGTAAATATGTGAATTTTCTTCATAGATCATGAAGAAAAAGTAAGGCATGAACTCATTATGGTGGGTATGGTTAGCTGCAAGAATGGAATGAATATTATATGAGCTATTGTCCCCGGATTTGTTGAAAGATAGTTCTTACTAAGTTATATGTGGAAAAAACATGATGAGTATTGTAGTGCTCATACTTCACAGATTGGATATATAAAAACATCTTTTCGCCTTTTGGAGGAGTATGCATAATTCAAGACAGGGTGTACCTCAGTGAAATTGCGGTACATGTGAGGTATGACTTTGTGGCTATGTAGGAAGATGGTATGTGGTGGTTTAACATATTTTTATTGTTCGTTATTCCCAACTAATTTCACTTAGGTTACTATAAACTTAAGTTAGCATCTCCATCGAAGTCTTGATTCTTGTTCTGATATTTTTTCCCGCTGAGTATTAGCATCTATTTATACATTTGTCTTCTGTTTTCCAGCAAGTTGCAATGCAAAAAGAAAAACAGGCCTTAAAAGGGTCTACCAGATAACAACTTAATTCACTCTGAGAAGTACTGAAAGAGAAGAATTGGCCTTAGTCCTCAAAGGAAAGGGAAAGGATAAGATTTACGATTGACGTACCACTGTTAGGAGGATTAAAAGAGATCAGGCTGGGGCTGCAAACGCCTTGCCTCTTAGGTGGAATGGCCCCTATCGCATTCATTCCCCCTTCGGATGACCTAATGCTAAAAAGAAACAAATACAATTGTCCCTACTGATTCAAAAAAATAGCAAATTACTGTACCCCAAAAGCCTGATTTCTTTCATGCATTCATGCATGTACTTAGAAGGGCGGACCTGGCGCAATGGTGAAATCTCTCCATTGTGCGCTAGCAGTCGCGGGTTCTAATCAGCCACCTTATGCTAAAAATACACAAACACAATTGTCCTAACTGATTTTAAAAAGTAGCAAATTTACTGTACCCTAAAAATCTGATTTCTTTCATGCATGTACTGTTGGCAGAAGTAGAAAATCCTTCTCATTTCTAATATTGTTGTCACCTAAATAAAAATGGATCTACTAGCAGATGTTATAAATTAGTTGGCAAGATATGTGCCATTGTTTTGGTTATAAATGTGTTAGCGTATGAAAGATACAAGATGTGCATTGTTAACTATGTATGAGTCATTTTGTTAATAGTTGCAGGAACAGCTTAAGCCTTTGATGGATCAGCTTGAACGCTTAAAAGATTTGCCAGTTCCTGAATTTGAGACTCTCATAGCGTGGGAGCGTCTGGCCCTTGCTGCTGGGCGAGCAAATGGTGATTCTAGTGGTAATGACCCCTCACTATCATCACAGGGATTCTGTGGAACACCTATGCCATATGTTGGAGAAACAAGGGTAATTTATTTTATGACCATTTGCAGACATTGAACAACATAAATTACATCATAGCATGAATTCGGTGATCGGGCATTCTGTTTGAGGTTTATATGATTTGAAAGCATCAAGACACATGGTGTAAAAAAGTTAACACGCCGACAGTTATAAAATTTAAACTCCCTCTCTATATATTTCATAAATGTAGATGCGTGTTTGTATATATATGACACAAGAAATGAAGTTGATTGAGAAAATATACATACATGGATGTTTATATGTGATTTATATCTATGCAAGAAACGAAATTGATTGAGAATGTATTCACCCAAAGCCTGAACCATAATTTCTCTGAGTAGTCTTCATCACATTGCACATTATAAATATCTGTGTATGCGTATATGCACATGCCTTCTTTTCTTTTTTCTTCTAAAAGAATGTGTTGGTAGACATTTTTTAATGAAAGGAAAGACGAAACAGTAGTATTTCCCACGGTAGTTTCACTTGCTCAGGAGTGATTTCCTCTGTGCTGGTGGAGTGCAAAGATGCCTTCATTAAAATCTTCACTTAGTTTTCTTCAATCAGGAAAAAGAGAAAAAAAAACTAGTTAATGTTTTCTTTATTACCCTGCATTTGACCCAGCTTGACCCGACTCGGATGGATTGCCGGTCTATGCGTCACGAGTCTGTGGGTCTGGAGGTGGATGTGGGTCGGGTACAAGTCGGGTCTAAGAGGAAAAATTAGGACTCATCCCCGACCCTGTCCTGAAGGAATATGAGTCCAGGCCTGGTCCGGACCGGGTCTACCCATATGTCAGTCAAATGCATGTCATCTAAGTTGACTGATAGTGTAATTTATAGAGGCTGGTGACTGCCTTATGCAGATACTGCTGTGTCTATTTTGCTTTGTTGAATTTTATTGCTATTTCGTATAGGTTGAAGTTGCATTTTCTGGTGGTCAAGAAAAAAATGATACTAAATCTGATAACGCAAGTTCACCGAAGAAAGTTATGCCTCCTTGGCTGATCAAAGAAGGAATGAACCTAACAAAAGAGCAGCGCGGGGAGGTCTCCATTTTGGCACTTGCAGGGTTGTCTGGTGACAAAAAGTCGATGCTGAAAAAGATGAAGCAGCAACTTTACAGGCCAGTGCACTGGGATACGTTATTTATTATTGTTCCCCATTATCTGCTTTGATGTATATTCTTTTACTTGTATCTGACTTTGCTTTCACTCTTTGATTGTGTTGTAGAATGAATGTATCAAAGCATATTGTGCTGCTTTATTCTGAGACAGCGAGAACAAGAAGAGGCTTCCTTGTTATTTCTTCACACAAAGAGTTGCTCAATAATGCAAATCTTTAATGGCACGTCTGAGCGTCAAGTTGGCAGGAAGTTCAAGGGTGATGAAAATGAAGGATATGAAGATGTTAAATGGGGAGAAGCCCATTCTGCGGGTAGTTGTCAAATTTTCTTTTTCCGTGGTTTAAAATATAAATGGTATAGAAATTTGTTGAATCTTCATGTTTTTCTTGGTTTGGGAAAGGTTTATTGACTCACCAGCCGAGGTCTATCTTCTTAGTGTTTTATTCAATGTAAATTGTTATTTTATCTTGGTGTCTATTCTCTTTTTTTTTTTTCAGCTTCAATAGACAAAAGACATAGGTCAACATTTATGCTTCCTTGTTATTTCTTCTCGCAAGATTCAAATTGTTGAAAGCATGTTTTTTCTTTTTTTGGTATTGATAGGAGAAGACAAACAACTTGTGCTTAACTGTCAAAAAGAAAGAAAGACGAACTGAAATAACCAACCTCAATATTTAGACATGGTATGACTATGAGCATCTATTACTTTTATTTAGTTATGTACTTTCAAATGTTCAGAGGAAATAACGATAGGAAAAGGGAAGTAAGGAGATTTAGTAGTATTTGCTTTCCAATGTTAGACATATTAGTGTGGTTCACTGTTGTCTTATAGTATACTCGATTTGGTCTATTACGTACAAATATTTAACTTGTGACGAATGGGAATCTGAACTGAAGGTGAAAACTTGCCTAAAGTTCAGTCAGGACCAGCGCTAAGGATATATAACTAGTTATATGTGGTTCCAACAAGAAAAACTCGTCCATCCATTTTGGTGCTTTGATCTTCTCTTACATACTGATGTTTACATCATATGGCCGCTGTTCCAGCTATGAAGTCTAGTTTTCTAATTTGAAAGATGGTAGATGACTAATTTACAGTCCATGCCCTGTTTCTTTTTAACTGTTTTATGTTGTGTGGATGATTACAGGAAATACAGGTGGAACTTACAAGGTTGATCTGAATGTTGAGGCTGACGACGTGTCGGGAAATCATGAAGATGATATTGATTGGGAGGAGGATTAAGCTTTTTATGTTATCGATGAAGTCCAATATTTGTCTCCGAAATTAAGCCGAAGTCTAGGCATGCTATAACTTAATTCAAAAAGAAAAGAGCATTTATAGTGTGTGTTTTGAAGAATTGTCATGATTTTATGATCTAATAATGGGTGTCCACGATGTAGCATTTGGGATTCTGGGAGGATAGTCTGGTTTTTCTGACTTTCTAGCTCATATACTGTTTTGTATATAATCATATTCTTTGTTGCAGATAGACTAAAAAAATTTGTTTGGTGTTAGATTCCGTTAAATAATTTCAAATTTTAAAAACTTTAAAAATGCTATTTAAAAAAAAAAAAAAACTCGAGATTGGGAGAAGTTAATGGGAAGAGATACACTCCATTAACAATTTTTTTGCATGTGATATTTTTATTTTAGTATTCAGTTTGTATAATAATAATGACTACTTTTAGGGCCTTTTGCTACATTTGAAAATAAGAATAAGACAATAATATTAGGATAAGACTAAGAAAAATGATTCGTGAATTTAAATTTTCAATGCAGAAATAAATCAATATATGAAATTTTAATTTCCCAAAAAAAAAAAAAAAAAGAAATTCATTGGGTTTGAGATATGAAGTAAAGTAAAATTAGACATTAAGAGTGTTAAAGTCTATTCATTATTAAAATTTGGATCCATCTTATTCACCCAACGAAATTTTAAAATTAAAAAAAACTAAAATAATGTGTTTCCTTGGATTACACTAGGGGGAGGGGGGGCGAATTTAGCTTTTCGGCTTTTGAAAATGAACACTTAAAATGAGTAGTTTGTCGCTTAGGCCTAGCCATGAAAGAAAAGAAAGAACGGACTTTCAAGACTAACCCCAATACTTAAGACATGATCTGAGCATCTATTGCTTCAATTTAGTTATTACTTTCAAATGTTCAGAGGGAAAGGAAGAGGAAAACGATAATCACAAGTAAACGCAAACTTGTGTCTTGTCTGATAGTTTGCTCTCTTTGGTTTATTATGCAAAATATTTTATTTGTATAAAGATTAATAGAAAAAGTGCGTGATAGAAATCTGAATTGGAGGCGAAAACTCGCCCAAATTTAAGTCAGGACCAGTGATTTATGATATATGACTAATCGTTCGTGGTTCCAATGACTAAAGACCCATCCATTTTGGTGCTTTGTTTCACTTCAATATACTAATGCATACATCAGTTGATTGATTTTGTAGCGAAAAAGTCTTGTTTTCAAGTAAGAAAGACAAAGCAGACGACTAATTTAATGGATCATTAGTATTTTCTTTAGTTTATAGTATGAATACATACCATGCGACTAGTTCTTTTCCACGACTTATTAGGATAAGTACTTCCTAATTTGGGGCCTTGTGCATATTTTTCAAACCGCCTTTGTAAACATGCAATGCCTACAAAATTACTTCCGTTCTTGGTTCTCAAGGAGGTTTCCTATTTCTTTGTGATTTGAGTTTCGCGGTCCTCTTCTTTCTTGGTTATCTATGTTTGTGAATTAACAGTGTACTAATGGGCATGGACTCATATACATATACAAATTCAGGTACGGGCATGAATACAGATACGACTTTTTAAAAAATGCAAGATGCAGATGTGGCAATGATTCGACATTTTTAGTTTTTTTTTAATAACAATTTTGATATTTTTTTGGTCAGAGATTAACCAAGTGCAAGGCCTGCTCTCTCTTTATTCATGGGATCTTTTGGCTCAAAAGGGACAAATAAACTACTGCAAGGGTTTTTACGGACCAGCGATGAACCCTAATTTTCCATGATTGATGACATAAGCCAAAACTACGAAGCCGAGATGTTGGTCAGTTTGCTCGTGATATAATTTATTATACATTGCACAGTAAAACTCCACATAACTCTAATAATTGAAGGATGTCAGTATCAAATTTCAACTAATATAAACTAGAATAACAAATCAGTATTACAACTATAACAAACAAAGAAACTGATAATCTAAGCCTGGATAACAAAGCTGGTTTTAATCAAGGAAAGATTTCAGAATCTAAGCCTAGATACAAAGCTGTTTCCAAAGTTCAAGTCAATGGTGCAGCAACCTCGGATGCGGTTGATGCATAATCACATTGGTTTTGGCTCTTATTTTCGCCCATTCATCAGATCTCTCCCCTGTCTTTTCTGCACAACCTCTTATGGAGACCGAGCAATTTCTTGTGGTTGTCAGAAAGTACTGTAGCCACACCTTTACGACGTTGGGCTGACTCCTTCTGTTTCAGCTTCAACTTTTGTAGTATAACAGGCAATACAACAGTTGTGTTGTCCCTCAATGAATCCAAAATTTCGGTGCCCCCATCATCGTATAACTGCTTGATGCACCTAAGGTTTCGATCAGTGAAATAATCATCAAGGCAGAAAACGGATTTTTTTCCAGCTGTAATGTCCTTGTTGATCTTTTCCAACAACTCTTCTGCACGCTCAACCGTCTCATTAATTGGACGCATCCGCATATCCATTTCAAACATTTCATCTTCACACTCAAACATCTTCTCCTCGTACCGGGTTTTGAGCCTGTGCCTGAAAGGTCGATTGCCAGTCCACACACACTTGAATTGCTTATTTAGATGCTTAGCCTCCCCACAATTCTTGAATTGCTCATTTAGATCGTTCTTGGCGTCTACAAAATCTTTGGGCAGACGCCGATAGCTTGGAGTGACTTGCTCACACTTGGACAGGTCCAACTCTTGTATAGAATCCTCCATGGACTTGCCCGAACGCTTGTCGTCTGATTTTCTGATTCTCTCAACACATTCCAGAAATTCATCAAACCCTTTTACTAGCTCTGGGTAATCCCCAACCAAATCATGGACCAACTTTCGGAGTTCTAATTGTGTGATTATTTCTTTGTTGTAGAGCTCCATACACTTCATTAGTTGTTGGTATCCA
>MKEJ01088466.1:0-14848 GCA_001753735.1 Embelia ribes
CAAAGACACATTGAAAAATGGAACATAAGTTTAAATTCGATACACTACAAGCATGCATAGGGATCTACGACCTCTGATGGGGATGTCTGATTGTAAGTTTCATTACGGTTAAGGTGGTAGAGGACGTAAAACTTTCGGTCCACATCCGATGGCCAGGGGAGTCGAAATGCCCCTTGCACTCAGTATATTCGTAGCAACGAAAAATAATATCCAAAACATGGGAAACCACATTTGCGCATAATTAATTTCTTTCATAGCTTTTAACTACTAGTCTTTTCTTTGCTTTTATATCCAAACAAAAACTACAAAGAAAACATCCATACAATTTATTATCCGATATCTACATAAATGGAGATTTTCTCACTAACAATGTTTTCATTTTGTTTATGCCGAAAGGATTTCCTTGTCATTTCGGTTGATTTCGTTTCCGAAACGATTTTTGATCCCTTGTCCCATGACTTCATTCACATTGGCAAAAGAGTAATCCCAAGCAACCTCGGAGCAATGGGCCTTCAAACTTATTATAATTGCAGCCACAAGAATGACTAAAATGAAACCTATAGCTGCATCAACATAACCAGTCACTATTTTGGAAATTAAAACATAATCCCCCAATAAAGTGTTGAAAGAGAAAAATGGAAAAACTTAGGATAGCTTTGAGACTTTGGTGCTTTCATTAAAATCCAATGCCTCCTAAACTGCTACCATAAATTCTTGCTACAGATAAATTTTTTTAAACATCCTTAAACATTTCGAAATAACAACAATATAAAGAGCAGAGTATTTTCTTCACTACTTAAGAAAAATGTACTGCTTCTCCTGATCCTAAGATCTGGTTTACGCTACTTTATTGCGCGCCTGTTCAGACATCTCAGAAGCAACTATTTTCATATGGTAATCAATTTTATTTTCAAAAGCCAAAGCAAGAACAATTCTATAGGACCTAAGTTTATTGTAACTCCTGTGCTACTACTTGTCTATGAACATCATTTTACAAATATATTACTTCCTCTCTTCTTTTTATTAGATTATATATTTATTGTATTTTCTTACAATTAACAACTCATTTTCCTGAAAGAGGCAAATACACTCTCAAATGATTCCCGAACAAAAATATTCTTACAGCGAAGAGATTTTTACGGTGAAGAGACTCAAGGTTTGAACCTCTTAATTGTGATTATGAAAGAAAAGTCTGTATGCTTATTTTTGGAAAATGATTTCCGAACAAAATATTCTTACATAAATTCGTACAAAAAGTTATGTTTTCGCATTCTACTGGCTAATCAGATGCACATCACTTTTATTATGTTTTCAATGTAGACTTTTTTGGACAACTTGATGATTTAAAAAACCATCATCAAACAGCTAAACGAAATAAAAAACAAATCAAAACACATACAATTACATGAGCATGGAAAATTAAAATAATTACCTTTGCCAAGGCAAGAATTGAAAGGCTCTCCTCCTGCTTCACAATCTTCATACCCAGTCAAGTCCCAAGTCAACCCAAGCCCGAAGGTATTATCTGATAAGTATGGACTATACGAAAACGGTATCCCCTTCGTCTTGACAACCCTGCAAAAACTCGGCAACCCTTCGACTGATTCAAAGACATATACATGATAGCGTTTCCCACTCAGGCACGGGACCTCCGCAAATGTTTGCGAAAGCTGAGCCGAACAATTCACATAAGTATAGCTCTTCAAGACATAGTAGTAATCAAAAGGTGTGCCAGAAAGGTTGAGGTTCAGAAAGACCTCATGCACGCAGTTTTTTGGGTCGAGAAGATTTAATTTCTTGATATCATAGGAGATGGATTTCACGACCAAGTCCCTGTAAGATGGGAAATGAATTATGGTTTCATTTTTTCGGCAGGTGATTTTGAAACCTGGGTAGCTACAGTTTTGGTCTTGGAGTGAAAAGGGGGAAATGATATCAGGCCCTTCAGTGCTACACTTTGGTGATGTGTTGAGAGATTGTGTATTTAGGACTATGAACGAGAAGAGCATCATCAAGAAGAAGACAGTACCCATTACTTCAAATCTGTTTCCAAAACTCAGAAATCGCATTCAGGAAAGATCTACAGAATAACACCCAGTTTTTTAAAATCAGGAAAAAAAAATATTATAGCCAAAGAGGTTTGATTGAAAAAATACTCCTAAAAACATGAAGAACAAAATGCTTATGAGATGTTTCTACTTGACTTGGGAAGGGTGGGTAACAAAGGAGTCAAAATTAGAAAAATTAATCAGTGAGAGAACATTTTAGGACACCTAGTGCTCGGTTTGGTGGAAAAATATTCGTGATAAAATATAAAAGAACTTTTTTTTTTTTTATGAATTTGAGGAAGATAATCTTTTTTCCTTTATATTTTTTTTCCATCTGGAAATCTTATACCAATCAGAACATAAAGTTATATTCTAAACCTTAAAGTATCAATTTAGCTAACTTAAAGGCTACGACATGACCGAGTCTACACATAAATTTCTAAGACTTGAAACATCACAATCTATATATGTCATGAGAGTTGTCTAGTTGGGTTAAAGTCATTTGCCGTGGTGGAACCGAAAAGAGAGGGCAATGGGACCCTCATGGTATTTCAATTTTTTCTTTCATTTTAGAAGATGAAAATTTCCATTTCATTTTTTAATTGTGTTAAAAATCAATCCTATTACCAATTGGCATATTTGTGGCCTACCTGAGCGTTTTTGGCATTTCTCACAAAAACATTATAAAAATATATGGGAGAAATGGCGTTTCTCCAAAGTTTTGCACAATTTAAATAACAGGACTGATGATGTAAACACAACAATTTTACAATTAGAAAAACTTTAGCCGGTCGAAGTTTTGTTACAAAAATAATAAAAGTTTTAGTTCCAAATACTCAAGTTGAAGTGGTTGAATAAAGGGAGGAGACTTTTGGAATCTGGAGGTTACGGAAGGAATATCTACTCATCATCAAAATTTAAAAGAGAATAAAATGGAAAAACAAAAAAAGAATGATAGAGACCACCATGATTTATATAAACATGTACACAAATATATGCTTTATGAATTATGAAAGAAGATCCCTTGCTGACATTGGAGCTAAATCTGTGAGATCAAAGAATCTCAAATCCTAGAAGTTTAAAAACTGGAAAGACAACAGCTGTTAATTAACAATTTTTGTGTAACAAACAAATCCTGGATCATGACCATCTGTCTCGTACCAAACAACATTTGATTACATGAAACTAGTACATAGCATTTAGTGATTAATATGCTGTAAATCAAGGCATGAAGAGCTAACATTTGAGGAGCTCGATACAATCCAACTCAAATACATCTGAAGTTACACTATAGATGATACACAACCAACGACGGAAAACGCAACAAGGAATGAATGGATTAGAGGAGGGGCATTAACATATATCAAAGCAGCTCTTTTCCTAGTCTCACCGGTTTTTCCTTCAAATATGCCACATCACCATTTGGTATGGTCAGCAAATGATGGTCCAGATCCTCCTCCTGGCTCGCAGCTGTTGCATCCGAAGCCGAATCTGACCCATCTTCTACATTGACAGAAAAATATTACCATGCTATTTAGCTATAAAAATTAAAAAACGATAAAAACGTTGAATTTCATAAATGTGCACCCAAGAGTAAACAATGCAGAAAAAAAAATGACTCATAAACGAAATATATGATTTGTATAGGATGAAATAATGTAGAAAAAATAATTTTACAAAAACAATCAGGCTTATGCCTTCCTGTTGCCATCCAACATTCAAAGTTAGCATAAACTTCAAGTCTTATATCAATTGATCTCCTACCTGGAATAACACGTAATATTCTTCCAAGCAAAATCATTTCAAAAATAATGAAAGAATCAATAATTCAGTTTGGCATAATAATGATCACGAGCTTAGAAAAATTCCTATCAGAACATAAGAATTTCATTACTTGTTTTTACTTGCTGCATAACAAGCCAGACAGTTGGCATTTCAATCAGTTCAACCAAAGCCACTATGGTTTCATTTTATCAATTAGGAACTTTCCATACAATCAAATATCCTTCTCCCATTGCTGCATTCCATAACAAGTAGGGAATCGATATAATCTCTTTCCTGAACAGCCAAAGCCGATAGCATGTTTGTGTGAAAGGATGGTCTATTATGCATGCAAGACACCAAAAACTATTGACTTAAATACGATGGTGCAACAATTAATTTACCAGAATATGCTGGGCCATCAGGTAGATGCCTAACTGCTGCAGCTTGAATACTCTCTGGAAGTATGCAATCAAAGAAAGAACCTGAAACTTCAAAAGGATCTTGAGTTAGACGAGGAGACAGGTTCATCACACGAACAAGATAATGAAAAGAACTAATCCACCATTCCTTCATAAAATCCCATTATTCCTTTCACGCATGCACACCAAAAGCAGAAAGGAACGACATACTACAGTTACACATGCTTCATTTCCTATCTGGCACTAACAAACAGAATTCTAAAAAATGTTTCAAATGTTATATTTCTATGCAATGAAGTAACAAATGTTTCCAGGTTATAAATATTATTACTACCATGAGAATATCCAGGCTGTGTGCTGTCCAGACCAAAAATGGATTCAACAAAATTCATGATTATAACAACACTTTGCATCAAAAACAATGAAAGTGACAAACAAATTACATCTATGAAAATGCATATAAAGCTAAAAGCTAAGAATTTTACCCAAGTGCGCCAGCCTATTTACCCATCTAGGAATAGGTTTCCCAGTTAGCCGCTTGCACACATCATCAGTAAAATGGTTGCAATTCTTGGAAACTAAATGGTAGGTGTCCCCATGATATTTAACAGAAATATGCTCCATGAATGACCGAAATTCTGAACTAGACATCTCAGTGCTTCCCAAAAGAATCGACCGTCTGTAGATAAAACCAGGACAACTTCTTGGGGCCACCTCAAATACCCCACTGGTTGCATATTCATGTGCTCCAAATGCATATTCTGATTCATAAACTGTCATCCAGAGCAGCATAAAGACGTATTTCAACAAACGACATCAATAACACTAAAGTACAACAATTATAGACTTAAACGAATGGATTCAAAGTATATGAGCACAATGACGCTTAGAAAATTTAGGCAAACTTCTTATAATCTAAACTGAAATATATTTTTATAAAATGTCAATAGTGACTGCAGCATGTATACTATTTGAGTGGCAGGCTGACTAGTCATACTAGGAGAAAAAAACCAAGTAGCTTGTATCATTGACCCACCAACACAAAGGTCGTACAACTTCCCGAGGCAAATACCCCCGTCAATGCAACAAAACAATGGCCAAAAATATTATAGATAGCAAGGCACTTGAGAAGGTTATCTAGCATATTTCACAAAAAGCTAATAATCCTGAAAATAAATCAAGATATGTTCTTATTTACAGTTCTCTTAATCATAGTGCCACAAAACGAAGAGTATAAGCGTAGTGCCAGAGATGATCCTAATGAGGGGTAGAATATTCCTCATGAGTTTCCAGAAAGCTAATAATCCTCACGGGTTTCCAGAGATGATTCCTAATGGGGCTAGAATACTCTATCAACAGATAAGTATGGTGCTACCAAACAAAGATTATGAAGCGACGGAGTGCCATAATTCCCGATTATACAGAATCTGGATAAAGAATCAATTCAGCCACAGTATATACACAAGAAGGGGCAAGTTTTGGTGCACAACACTACATGCACGTACAAAAATGGCTAACATTGAGATAATGAACTTTTTCCCCCCTAAATGGAAAATCCAGAAGGAAATCAAGTGTTACAAGAACACTTCGTTTAGTTCTTAGATTCGGTTATTAAAACGTGTCTCGGGCACGTATCACTTTCAATAATTTTGTGTATCGTCCCGTGTGTCGTAAGTATATTAAGCATAGCTATTTTATAATATGAAAACACAAGTATCACCAAGAAATACGTAAATATAGCATAAAAATACAAAATAGACATATTATAGTAGAAAAACACATGCATTACTTACATCAACCATTCGAAAATGTCATAGAATCCCTATGTTTTTTTTTATATCAAGTTTTACCGAAGATTTTGATCCTTTATATCAAGTAATTTTATCTCCTAACGCGACTTAGTCTTTAATCTTTCTCCTCTACCCACTTTAACAGTCCCAAGTTCAATCAGGTTCAAATTCATTAGATCATATCAGATCAGATGTCAATTTGTTTTATAGTCTTTTCAATTCGATTAGCACTAAATTCGATCGACATGAATTGATACTTTTGTTCTTTGCAACTGAATGAATCTTCTTGATTGAACAATTTTTCTCTATCTTTCAATAATTCAAAAACTCTACAACTAGATTTTTTCTTTATTTTGCTCTGAGGAAGAGATACGAAGCATAATTTTATTGATTTACTTCCTAAATAAGTTACATTTTTCGATTCAGTTTTTGATACGGAAGTATCGACTTACTTTCTTAATTGTAAATTTCTAATTTTAATTTTAATTTTTAACAAATAAAGCTAATAGTATATATATCGGTGATATATGTCCGATACACAATACGTCTCGTTTTGTCTGGTCAAATAGAGACAAAGCTACGATAGACATGACAACCTTCTGAAACAAATCGTATCGTATGATGTCTCGTGTCTAGTAAGAGATTGATAACCATGGAAATAAAAGGGGGACCTTAGAAGCAGCAACACTCAACTTTGTAATTACAAAGACAAGAAGTTAGCTTTCATCTAATGCGATCTAATGGCCCAAAAGTTGAGAGTAGCAGCTGGAAAAAAAAAACCGTAACGCCCTTCACCTGAAACACGAAACTAAATAAAACACCAATTTCAAGATAAGCTTATGGAATCATGAATCTAGACATTCCACAGGGACAGAGCTTAGGAGATTCAGTCTCCATAATTTGAAAACCCAGTAGATATCCTATAATATCTATATAGCATTTAAAGCTTTTATTTGCAGTTTTAGCCCCTATAGAGTTTTTAGAACCCCCTGATTTTAAAAGCCCCAGTAGACATTCCATATATTAGTGTTGAATTTTTTCATATATAATTTTAGCCCACTATAAATTTCCTCCCCTACTTTCTATTACAGGCTCCCTCTAGAAATGCTTGTATTCAAATACGATCAATGAAATTGCCATCTAAAAAAATTACCTATTCAAAAAATACTTGTATCTGCTTCAACCAAGCATTAATCCCAATAATGTGGAGTCGGCTAAGGAGTGCATGCAACTCAAGAACTTCCCGGAGTTCACCATCCTAGCATTGCTCTCGCCAATTTTATGCATAGTCAAACTGACGGTGTTAGCTTCCATTTGAGTGTCGGACCAAATTGATGTGAAGTTGGAGGACTAAACCGAAAACAAATAAAAAAATAAATTGCTACCTAACCTAAGAAAAATTTACTTATGAAAAAATAAAGAGCAAAGTTGAAATTGTGAAGAAGACAAGTGAATATATATAGTTATATATAATATACCTAACGTCGATACCAATGAGCTTTGATGACAAGACCTCATTAATATTCCTAACAGCGTTAAGCACACACCCTTTAGCCCCATACACGCTCTTGTCCCCGTCCCTAAGCTCCGTCGAGGCCCCGCTTGGGACCGCCGACTGGTACAGATCGTCCGTCACCAGGTCAACCTCCACCGTCGGATTACCCCGGTTGTCTATGATCTGCCTTGCCTTCACCGACTTCACCTTGCACTCCTACCCCGCCACCGCCGTCGACGGAGCTGCAGCGACGGAGCACCGAACGGAGACGGGGCGGGACCTGGAGGAGGGGATGGAGCTGGAAACGAAGGTTTTGGAGAGAGACGCGGGAGCTAACGCCATTGATTACAGAGTGTTAGTTGGGAAATGGTGGGATAGGGTTTTTGGAAGGAGGTGTATTATATTTATGTATATATATGGTTTTATGTATGTATAGGTGTGAGGGTTGGTGTGGTACAGGGGAGTCCGCCGAGGGGGCAATGAAAGCAGAGAGAGAGAGAGAGAGAGAGAGAGCTGGTGCTGGTGCTGGTTGCTTATCGATTGTATAGGAGGACGTTAAGACTTAGGTTTGTGCGTGTAAACTGAACTGGTTTGCTCTTTTTAAAAAGTTGAGGTAAATTACACTTTAGCCCAACAGGTTTGTTAAAGCTTGTTTCGTCTAATTTATTTTGTCCCTCTTCCCCTTTTCAATTATCCCAAAATTTAATCTATTTTTCAAAAATAAATATACAAAAAATTATATATTTTTTAAAATACTCTTATTTATTGTGTTTTGTAGTTTATGCTACATTTGCTTGTACTTAATGTTGGAGGTAGATATGAAAACACCTAACAATTTAAAGTAATTATTAAACTTATTTATTGTGTCAGTTATAAATAATTGGTTTTCTCATAATTGGCAAAATAAGTTGGACGGAGGGAATATTCATCTGTGAAAAAATCATATTACCCTTATTTTTTAGCCATATTTTCTATTGCTTTGAAACTAATAATTGAGGAAATTAGTAAGTGAAACGTTTGATTCATATTATATAATTATACAATCTATTAATTAGGAATTTAAAAATATAGAAAATGGGTGCTAATTAAGTGGTAATTTTGATAATTTTATGGGTCATTTATGATTTTAAATAACTTTCTATTTTCTCCTTTGAGAGTAAAGTGCGGTGAACACATAAATTATATTAAAAATTATTAGTGTAATTTCAAAAATCTTATAGGCTATTTTGAAATTAACAGAAACCTCAAGTGGACAAAGTACAATTTGTCCAAAATTTGCCGATGCCTCTTTGATCGAAGGAAGGAATTCGGGTTGTAAATTAATAATTGTTAACTGTAATTAATGTATTCATACCCAATTTTTTATTCTTGCGATGTAGATTTCCCCTAATTCACAATATGCGACGTCAAACCTTACACTTTCGGCTACAGTATTTAATATACATATTATTTTTTTTGTTTCCCTGTTAAATTTCAGTATTTTATATCTACTCATTAGAACTTTTTAGCTGAATTTCCAAAAAAAAAAATATATATATATATATATTAAGAGCATATGCATCTAGTTTTTTCTAACAAGAAATAAAATATAGCCATCCCGTACTTCCAAGGATTAGCGGAGCATGGAACAAGGAAAAACAATGTCCTATTTTCCCTCTAAATCTATGACTGAAAGGTTATATTGTGGGGGAAAAAAAAAGAAACAGTTGTCGACAATGATTTCTAACTTCAAAACTTTTTAACAGTTGTTATGCCTTACGTTTTGTGGCGTGCCCTCGTCCATAGACTGCTAATTCATAATTGATTTCGCGCTTGAGTTGGAGGCTCTCCCTCCATTTATGGCGGCATGTAATTTGCTATAGGAAAATTTTAATTTCACTTTAACCTGAATCTTTTTTTTTTTTTTTTGTGGTGTTCTAAGAAGTTGAAAACTTTAAGTTGAATACATATGGCTTATTTCATACTCTAAAAATAACAAGCTTATCCCCCTAAAAGTTGTAACCAAACAAATGACGAACACAGTTTAACTCTCCAATTACAATGGAAAATTTCTCCTCTCCCCAAACAGCAAAGATATGGATCATGAAGGATGTAAAAGAAAGCAAATCCTCCTCATATTAGCCCTACCACTGGAATTGAGTCGTATAGTGCTGCTCCAAAAATCATCACGAAACAAAAAATGTACACCAAACTTGGCAAATTCACAACAATTAGCTACTTAGTGAAGCGGGTTTCATATCTAGCCTGCATTCAAACGCATGATACATACCAAAAAGGCGAAAATGGAAACACCTACCTAAATCTCAGCAACATGAGAACGGATACAATTTTATATAGCTCCCAACGTCATCAGTTTAACAAAGAGAAAGCTACGGTAGTCAAAATCACTCACTTAAGGAAAGTACAGCCCACAAACATGAAGACATAAGCCACCAGTGAGGTAAGAAGTTCAAGGGTCCAAGTTGGATGTACCAGAACTGTGGGGATCATGGGCACTAAGAACGAACCAAGCACCCAACCAGCCACAAGAGATCCCAACCTGCAAGAGGAAAATCGGTTTTTGTTGGTGAGGGAAACAAAGAGGTGCAGGGGAAAAATATGCGCATGTTCTCGAAGAAACTTACCCGATAACCGAAGCTCTGGCTATGCTTTTCGTCTTGTCATTGAGGAAGTAGATGCAAGCTGCCAAAGAAATGGCCACCTGAATAAGGAAAACACCATTAGTTACAAAAACCAAAATAAAGTTGGGTTGCAAACAAAAATGAACTACTGCATGAAGCCGGATGTTAGAGAAATGTATTTCAATGCACAGGCAAAGAGATAATTTAAATTGAGACGGCCATGCGTTGTGCACGAAGCATCAATTCCATTTTCTTAATGAGGGGGGAAAAGGTAAAATGTATAACCAATAAAAAGAGTGTACGTAGTGACTTTCATTTCCACACACCTTTCATTAAGAAAACTGCCATTTTCTATAACCTCAAACGACAGTAACACGATGGATTAATTAGCACAAAAGGTTACACATTTTATCACTTTCTATAGAAATCCTACTAATCATCACGATCATACTATCACAAGCAACCACAAACAGCTACTTCACAAACAAAGGCTGATATTTCCAAATCCAACTTTAGTTGCAGAGTTGAAGTAGAGGGTCCCATAAGCCTAAACAAGATGTCGAAATAAGAACATCCACAGCCATACCGACCAACTATTCATACCAAAGGGTTATACTCATTAACAAGTAGGGAAGAGTTTGACCAACAATAATCTCTTGAAGTCTCAACCATCCAATCAATTAAGTGGACTATTCATTGAATTGCGAGAAAGTTATAACGTCCTTCCAAATGCCAATTATACTGATGAGTAAAAAAACAGACAGATGAATAGTTTCAGCAAACATGGTTCTTTCTTTCAAGAAAAGGACAATAATTTTCCATAGATATCAAGAAAATACACAAAGAAAAAGAGTAGAGAAAGGGGTAGAAACCTGGAAAGCAGGCCCACTTTCAGCTGAGTTCATTATACTCCAGCCAGCCATGAATGAAAAGAGGAACAATCTTCGAAGGATAATTACAGTAGGGGGAAGTTCCACAAAGCTAAGCAAGTTCTTGACCCAAGGAGGAGACTCCTCTACTTTTTCTTTTAACTTGGTTTTCAGATTGATTTTTGTTTTCCTCCTATTGACAAAACTCGCCATCAGTATTCTTTCGAAAGCAGCTTCTATTGACTCTGTGCTTCTTTCATGGGCTGCGTACTGATCCAACAGGAAATTCCGACAACCCCATATTTCTTCTTCAGAAGCATCTCTAGTCACCCCAAGCCGTTTATAAGGGTCCCAAACATTCATTCGAGGAAATTTTGGAATTTTTCCTATAAAAGAGCAAAATAAACATTCGTATAAAACTTGCACTGTGATTAGGACTCAAGCACTAATGTATGACGAATAGCTTCTGGTACATAAGAGATAATGGCTGACAAGTTCAATAGCAGAATGATAGCATCGCAATAGCATTTGCTGCTTTAGAACATCTATTTCCTCAATTTGGTTATCCGAATCAATGAAATCATGAGGTGCACCAGGCAAAACCAAACAACCATCGCAAGCTAACATATTCTTCTAAAAGACGGAGCTAAGGAACTGCCTTCAACCACATCTTAAGCTCACTAAAAACAGCTGAAACCTCGCAACAGAAGCAGCAAAATAACTAACAGAAAAACTGGAGAAATGACACGCATACTAACAATCAAGTACAAAAAGCATACAAACTCTTTCAACTCTTTCAAGGCAACATTTTTGCATTGATAAGTTCCTTAAAAATAGGATCAACACAAAGTTATAACCACATAAGAGTCGATACATTTGCAATATCGATTTACGACCCATGACTCATTTTTCCAAACAGAAGTACTAATTACCTTCATAATGTGTATCCACTGCAGCACGTATAGGACTCCGAAAGTTCAATCCACACTTAAGAGCTCTCCTCGAATTGCTTCTAATCGAACTGCAACAGAACAAAATTTCTCTCTAATAGATGTACACTAACGAAAGAATCCAATTAAAAGTTTTACACCATACAAGGAATATTTTCATACAGAACCTCAGAAAATGTTAAGATGAAACGATCCCCATCAGACTACTTATAAGCTTAAACCATTGTATGTGATTACATAGGCACATTTCCCTTGGAAACCAGGTTTTAAGGGTAAGTTCCACTCATGTAATTTTTCTAATTTTAACATAGTATCAGAGCCACCCATATTTGGGTCTAACAATTGAAATAATTTAATAACTAAAAATACAAGTGCAAGGGGAGTGTTACGATGACACATCGACTATTTATAAACTTACACATTTGTATATAATAATTATGCGCACCCTTACCTAGTAAGCCTATTTTCAATGATAAGTTGTAGCCCGTAGCTGTAACAATTCTAACTTTAAAAGCAAAAGACAATTTTCACAATCAAATTATGAAATTGAAATGAGAGAGGGGCTTACAGGCTGTGGCCGAGGAAAGGAGAGGAGAGGGTAGTGTTAGAGAGAAGAAGGGCGGCCATTAGTTATCCTCTTATCTTCTTCAACAGCCCTTCTATTACATATATACGCAGATATATATATATATATATAGAGAGAGAGAGAGGGATTGGAAATTCTAATTAGGGCGTTGAATCGTCCGAGAGAGAGATGGAGCTGCGCTGTGGCTTTCGACGGTTATTCTCTCCAGGAGAGAGACAGAGAGAGCGAGAGAGAGAGAGAGAGAGAATTTCCCCTAGTAGCATCGACGAAGAAGCTTGCTTTAGTAGCCTACGCCGATACTTCACATATTCACATCCTTATTTATGTTTATTTTTATGGACAGTAATAAAAAAGATTTCTCAGTTTTATTTCTCAATTTGATTTCACTTGATAAATCGAAGATGGGAATGGCACTACATCATTGCTATTATATTTCTTGCTTCGAGAAACTTTTCAGTAATGGTATAATAAATTTTTTAATTGAAAAATTTATTATTTATAATTTTTGTAGTAAAAAAAATATTCCCTTTATCCACAAATAAGTGGTCCAAATAATTTTTTGAAGTATCCAAAAATATTTGGTACACTCCTTTTTTTTATATTAATTCAATGTAACCTATTACCAATTTTAACCAACATATAATCATTAGGTATTAAAAAAAAAAAAACATAATAGGAGTCGTGTTGTTATTTGTGTGGCCATTTAAATTTTTAAAAAATATTTTTTTTATTTTTGTCTAAAATTGTGCATTAATTTGAGTGCACCAGTTATTTGTAAATAGAGGGAGTAATTTTTTACAAAAATTATAAAACTCTAGTTAAGATAATAAAAAATATATTTTTTTTATTTTATTATATGATATATAATTAATACATATGTTTCATAAATTTTATAAAAAAAAACTAGTGGGGACAATTTTTATAGTGTGTACTTATAGTAAGAGAAACGAATTTGTCAAAAAAATGGAATATAAAAATTAAATGAGAAAATCAAATTATAATACTTTAACATAAAATCAAATAATAAAAAAACCGTCACCATTCTCTTTTATGAGACCCTTTTTGGTATTGCTTATCGTAATTGCATTTGATTAATGAGAAAAAAAATACATTTTGAGATTAAAAGTAGTCTAATTAGTTTAAAAATACAATTTTTGAGAAAAAAAAAATGGATCGAAAAATGGAAAAAAAAGGCACTTTTTTGCCTTGAAGGTAAATATTTTCCTCTTCAAAGTATCGCCTTACAAATTTATATAATTAATACTAAGGGTAAATATTTCACCGATACTATTTTGGTTGGCAAATAATTTTTGTCATTTCAACAATTATATTTTCGTCGTTTTGTACCATGGATTTGATACTCGTTGTTATTTTTCCATCATACTAATACATCATTTATTTCAAAAGAAAATAGAATTTTATGTTTTGGTAGCATTGCCTATTTATTATTTTCTCCCTAGTGTTAGAGGAAATAGTAATTAATCAATCAAATTTGCAATTTACGAATCCTCGCAAATTTGTACTCTCATCATCTTCTTCTTCTTCTTTTATTGTAACTCGCTCACATATAACTAATTATTTGTACTCATATTCTTTTAGTTGTAACTAATTGAGTATATGATAAATTAGTACTACCAAGTTAGTAACTACAAATTTAGCAGGTCCTATATCGGCGTCTATAAATAGCTCTTTTTTTCCCCCCTTTTTTTTTTTTTGAGTGTATATTGTTGAGGTAATTGTGGCCAATCTTCATTTAGCATTAACTTGTATGTAGTTTGAAATTCTTAATAAAATAAGGAAAATCCTATTTATGATTTAAAATCTTTTATTATTTTTTGTGGGAAAAGAGTAGGAATATTACATTTGTTTTTGGGTGACATACTTAATGGGTTATACTTAAATGATGAAATTACTCAATTACGATGAACCCACGACTGATTGAGACTGAATATTTTTCTAACCTTTACTTTGGTGGAAATAACCAAAAATTTTGAAGAGAATTTTTGGAATAAACTTGTCTTCAGAAAAATTTAAGGAAAAAATTTCATAAAGATAGAAAACGAAATCCATGTCTAAGTTTTGAGTAAGAATATGCGTATAAACAAATATGTACGAATATCATACTAATACTTGTAAATACAGAACAGGGCATTTATATTTGCCCAAGCACTAGTTAAGCAATGTTATAAGAAATTTATATTTTACTTAAATGCGAAGATTAAAAATCAAATAATGTAATTTCATTCTAATGCTTTAATCCAATTAGGAACAAGTAACAATCGAAAACACGAGGCTCGTCATAGGTT
>MKEJ01088474.1:0-10441 GCA_001753735.1 Embelia ribes
ATATATATATATATCTATATGTATATGTATATCGTTTTCGTGTTTTCAAGGGTTCTATTATCTGCTGAATGAAGGTAGTTTTTTGCATTTTGATTGTTAAGGTGGGTAAACTGTAGCAGCTCCTGTTAATACATCACTATGAGGTAAATTTTCTTTTCTTTTTTTTTTTCAATTAATCATAGTTAAGTATTTCTGGATTCCTGTGGTTTTGTGAATAGGATTTAGTCTCAGGGTAGTTTTTGTGATTCCTTTGTTGCTAAATGCGAAAGCTATAGATTTAGAAACAAATACTGAGGGGTTTGTGGGGAGAATGATTCTTGGTCAGTTTAATGTGGTGTACTAACTTGATTATAGTAATCTGATAATAAGCATATTGGGGTAGCGTTTTACATACTGAAAAAGTTTACGTAATTTTAGAACATATCTATGTTCATCTAAGTTGAAATAGATGAGCAAATGGCCTCAGATAGGAATGGTGGGGTAGGAAAGTTCACGTTGGCTATGAGATGTGATATCCTATATTGGGTCCATGTAATACCTCACAAATTATTGGATAAGACTTGGTGGTTGTTTTCGTCGTATCTATATTAACCTAAGTTCCCTTAGTTTGATCAACATATTTAGAAGGCATGTTTTTGTAAAAGTTGCCCCATGAATACCGTTTCCAATACAAGCTACATGAGGACAAGTTCACGTCCTCTAGAATTGTGCCTTTGTTTGGTAACTATCCAAATAAAGCTAGGTGAGTAACTTGAGTTTTATTTTTTGCCTACCCTTATCCATTTTGAAAGGCAATTTTCGGTCGGCCATTATTTCTATCCGCCGTATATCTTATTTGTCATCCCAGCTATATTTATATGCGATTTGTTAGTTAAATATCTAGTGGAATCCATCTTCATTCTGTTATCCGGCGTAAATAGTTTAGTGTTGGGCTTATTGTCATTTTACGTGATTGGGTTTGAATGTTGAGTAGTGGATGCTGGATATGATAAACTATCAATTATCTTGGTGAGTTGAAGACCATTAACTTCGGATGCTAGAGCTTTATTGCCTACGGGAATGGGGTTATTACTTTATTCAGGATGCGTCTTAATTTGGTTCTATCTTTTATGTGTTTTTTTTGTGTGTTTCTAGCCTGATATATGCTCTTAGTTGTTTTTTATTTTATATCAAGTTAGTTTCAGTATATTTGTGTATTTTCTAGCTTAGCATTTGTATAAACAGTGAATATGTATTTCGTGCTAGCTACTCGTGTTATAACTCATGTTTAGAGAGTGTATTGGCTGGACAGATGTCGTCGTGTACTTCATTATAAAATTTTTAGATTAATGAAAATTTGAATCTTCCAAAAAACAAATATTTCATTTCCATTAAATTCAAGTAAATATTAAATATATCTTTTTTTATAAACAAATAAAATATTCTTTATGACCAGTAATTATATCATGCTATGAAGGAGATTAAACTTATCAATGAGCCAGTAAATTTCTATCACACAATCATACGCAATTACAATAATGAATATCCCAATAACTAAAATATGTTGTTGAAGATTGTAATGAACACGCGAAATTACGCAACCCGCAACGAATTAATCACGACAACTATCGTTGCTAAAAGTAACAAGTGGATCTGGGGGATCAATTGCCTCGAACTCTTTCCAGTAAGAGGGCTAGAAGGTCCAGATGCAACAACAGGTGAGACTAATTCCCCGGAACTTGAATTCAAACTGTATCCACAAAAAATGGACATGAAAATAATAAAAAATAATAATAATAATTAGTAGGAAAAATAAAATGAGGAAAATGAAATCTGGAAAAGAGAATTGAAGCTGTACCTTCCAGTAAATATACAGGATCCATAACCTGCAGAAGAATGGAAATAATGCAATTATGCAAACCATACCATCATCTTAACCAAGAAAAATGATGAACGAATGAAGCCGATTAAGAGAGGATAATGATGTACGTACAAAAATCAAGCACAAAATTGTACAAACAACTATAGTTAGATAAATCTTGTGCGCTTATTTTTACCTTAAAACATAATCAACACATAAAATCTAACCACAAATGTGTTTACGTGATTGTCAATGTATCATTTCCTTACCAAAAATAGAAGACATGAGATGCAACAAGTGTTGATTAATTTTCGTTACCTTTCACCACAAAGATCTCAAAAGTGTTCCTACTAATTGATCAAATAAAAGTAAAAGAAGTTTCAAAGTGATTTTTGGTAGTTAAATATAAGAAATATTGAGTTGAATATCTATTCTATTCTATTCTATATTAAAAGCAAACACATATTTGGGAGGTTACTTGTGAAGCCCATTCCATTTTATTTTGCCACATCTACCCCTCAACAAATCATCTAATTACAAATCGTTAAAATTATTACACACATTAAATAAAGGGCAATTAAATAATTAGACCCCCACCCACTCTCCATGTTGTCGGATTCTAAGTTAAACTACTAAAATATCAAATTGAAAAAAACCTTCTTCACATTCTTCTATCTCCTTAACATATCCTGTAAGTTCAAAGACCCAATTTTGATATTTGCTCATAATTTCCAATAAGTAAATTTATATGTATATGTATATACTAAGTCTTTATATTGTTTGTTCGGATTTATCTTCAAATTTCATTAAAAGTTGCAGTTTTTATCATGTTTTCTCTGTTATGGAATTGGTGTTGCATTGAAAATTTCATTGCAGATTTTATAATTGGGTTGTGCCAAACAATATTTTGCTTTAAATTGTATTTTGAATTTAGATTTGTTGTAAAACATATTGCACACTCAAAAATTTAAGAACCATGAAGAAATTTTTCATAGAAAAACAGAAATCGAACTAAGTGTGGCTCATAGGGAAGGTAATCCTTAATAAGATAGAAATCATGTGGTTCCAAAATAAAATAAAAAGATTATTTCCAAATGCAAATTCATAAAAGGTTCTAAATGAACATATTCATGACAGAAATTACTTTATTCGCAAGCAAATTTTCATTCGGAATTAGGAAAATTCAAAGTTAAACGCAGCAAGGCATTTGGACTTACTCGGATCAAATGCAGCCGTTGTTGCGGTACCACCAAAGTCACAAGTTCCCCCAACACTATGCATCTTCTGATAATAATCATTATAAGCATATGAAGCATGGTTCATTATATTATTCGGGTAATAACACGGGTTGCCCGGTTCAATAGCGCTACAATTAGCCCGGCCCGGCCCACAGGCCCAACTAAGCCCATCCTCCAACTCCTTCGTGCCCGCATCTTTCTTTGCAACACAAAACACGTTCGAGGAATTCCCACTAATCCTCTCTGAAGTACTCAAACTCAAATCATAAACCGTGCTCCCGTTTCTAAAAAAGAGACCCCAGTTTCTCTCCGAGGCAGGCCCGCGCTTTTTGTCTTCATTTAACAGCTCATAGATATACGTATTGATGGGAATGTTGGGCTGACTGGGTGGGCCCGATCCGTTTAAGACACGACGGATCAAGTTGTTGTTGAAAGTCTCAGCATTATGTATTGTGGCATCGGGCTCGTTTGGCTCACCATGCCAAGGCCAACCACACTCAGTCACAATAACAGGAACATTTGAAAAATTAAAAGCCGAAATGGAATTATATGTCGCATCCACCATAGCCTCAAACATGCTTTCGTAACGGAAGAGAGTGTTTGGATCAACAATTTGTTTAACTGAAGAAAGAGGTTGGAAAAGGGCATAATCTAATGGGAAAATCCCATTATTGGTTACGTATCCGTGGTAAGGGTAAGCGTTTAGCATGTAATACGAATCCGTGTTTTTCAAAAACTGAAGGAGTTGAAATATAATCGGCATTAACGTCAAGTTAAAGCTAGCAACTGATGGGGGAAATGATTTACGAATTATGTCCATCGATTGTGGGGACGAAACTTTCATATGATAATTCAAATTTGCGGATACTAAGGCTTTATGGAGATTATTCATCGCGGGTACTAATATTGGGGCTGCATGTGGGATTAGACTGAGTACTTCGTTTCCGACACAAATGGCTGTGATATTAGTTGAAGGAAAATAGGCTAACACATTTTTGCTAACCCAAGTAGCGGCTCTCAAGGGCGATTGACCGATGCCTAAGACTTCTTCGTTTGTGACGCTAATCATAACTTCAATGTTCGTGTTTGAAAGGGCTTTTAGCATTTGAGCATTGGAATTGAAAAGGCGGACATGGGTTATTTGGTTTGATTTGAGAATAGAGACTATATCGGATGGTGGTGGCGCATCGAACATGTCGGTGCCTATGTTTATTCCTACAAATGCATTAGAAGAATTGCATAATATGACAGTTAAAAGAAGTGTGAATTTGAATCGTATTTGAACCATCCTTTTGATCCGAGAATACGCTCTTGGATATCAATCTTGATTCGTGTTTGCCTTTTGACAGTTGCTTCCTAAACCATATCAAACACAAAAGGGAAAAAAAGGTGAACACTATATTAATTAAAGACACAAAAATGAATTCAATGCAATTTCTGATTTTATACCACAAGAAAGTAAATAACTTAGAGGATTAACAAAGATTGCCAGCTTCTTATGATTCGGCTCAGATAATCAGATTTCGATTTTCAGTAATTAGTTCAAACTGTTTTTTTTTTTTACGAGCAGCTTTTCAAAATTGTTGTTTTTTAGTTGTTTTTTATTTGTTTTTTACACAATGCTTGGCTATTAACATCAAGATATGAACATAAACGAAAGTATAACAGATACAGATAACACTCACGCGACAATACACTTTCTGCTCATCATATATTATAAAAATTAACTTCTTATCGGGAACTCAAAAGTGTATTGTGGCGGTCTATGATTAAAATTAATTGTTTCCTCCCCTTGCACAAGAAAATCAAAGCATGATCTTTACTTCTACAAGAAACTTCGAAGCAAGATTAAGAAGATAAACAAAAAAATTATACATATAGACGGCCCAATACACAAACTCCAGTATTGCGGGATTTGTTAGGTTATGATTTACGTAACTTTACCTCTATTTCCAGAGAGATTGGTTCCAATCCGACAACCCCATTACCCACATGTTGCAATGGAGTTGTGCATGACCCTAACTTATAAAAATTCAAGTTATGGCTTCAAATACCACCAATATGAATTTCAAAAGATGTTGAATATGGACCAACTATGATTATCAGATGACATGTAAATATCAATCCAACTCCAAACAGATAAAAAAAATTATATAACAAGAGTTAGCATTCCAATACTAGTAACCTTGTAACACCACTTGCAACAATAAATTAAGAGAAAATGGAGAAATTAAGTACCTGGTTGCACTGTGTTAGCTCCAATGCTTAGTAATACTCCCTCTAAACTGAACTCCAACAAGTAAACAATACCCTTTAAAGCAGAGTTAAATTTAGAGAAACAGAAATTTAGGTCTAAGGTAATAATTGACTACCCAAATTGCAAAAATGTGAAAAGACACCAGAGAAAAAATACTTAGTTATGTGTACACTTAAATGGGAAATAAATTATTGAGTGCACCACAATATAAAAATAGTACCAAAACGTACAAAAAATAAGATTGGGGAAGAAGATGAAGAGACCTCATTAATGGCTCTGATTATTTTTGAACTCAATTCACAATTTCGTAAATGGGTTGTGGCTTTTGGACATTACTCATATTAATGTGAGAAATGCAGGTGTATTATTCAGTGACTGTATGGAAGGACAAAAAAAAAGGGGAATTGAACTTTTGAGAAATTTTCAACATTGCATAAAAAGAAGTAAAAGAGGAAGAAAAAAGAGGGAATAGATTTGACCAGTTGGCACCAACTATATATGTACTGTATGTTTTCTGATTTTCCGTTTCAATTTTTTTTTTTTTTTCAATGGTTTAAAAGGTACTTGAAAAGTCATGGCACTTGCATAACAAACCTTTACGTGCATATGTGCTTTATTGCAGTTCTTTTTTCTTTACTTAAGTATGAACCTTTTATTAAATGCTATGAAAATAAATAAAATTGTATACAATATGGCATAACAATATTATCGCAGATAAAGAGTCTAATTTTGACCTAGAGATATTAAAAACTTTTCGCATAAAACTGACGTTTGATACATGACATGTCTCATAAAAGGGATTTATTCTTAGCATCAGATTAAATTTCACAACGACCTGCTTTTAGCTAAAAACTTCAAATAGGGAATTTCTAATATGTCATTTTTAAAATAGGTTGTAAGCAGATACAATGCCCCAAGTTTTTGAGTGAATTTCTATTTCAAAACTACTTATTTCACAACTTTTATTACTTTTGTTTACCTTTATCAGTTAATGAACACCTAAATTCCGGAGAACTTCAAAGAAAGTAACGTTTTCTTTATTTTTACTATAACTTGAAACATATCATGTCGCCAAAAGCAACTCAAAAGTTCATACATACATATATATATATATATATATATATATGCATACACACACACACAGAGAGAGAAAGAGAGAAAAGAGGGAGCAGAAGAAATCATATACATGAAAGTGATGTCTAGCGGGAAGTCCGGATTGGCAATTTGTCAAAAAGTTGCACCCTCGAGTCTCCAAAGAAAAGACATTATAATATGGACAAAATTGAGAAGATTATGATTCAGGGCAGGGGGCTACAATGTGGCAAACCGACTCATGCATCATTGGATTGAAAACTAATAGTAAGATTTTAAGTTCAAAATTTTGTAAGAGCATTTCAAATTTTGAAGGTGTTGGAATCCCGGCCTTTGGTTTTCACTCCAAAGGCCACTTTCAACGTTTCTATTTGTTTGCGGCCCAGGAAAAATAACATAGCATGAAGAGAGGATGGTTTGTGACAAAGGTTAGTTCATATGACCAATAAATTTTTACAAATGAATGCAAACCACCACGTATAATAACAATGTCTTAACCCCCTTCTTACAATGAGCAAATGGGAATAACATTTTCTGAATCCAAAATACGACTTATAATTTTTGTATTATAAATTTTTAGGAAAAAAATAATTTCTGTTGATTCCCTTAAAATTAAATCCAGCTAGAAGAACAGACTAGAGAGGACAATGCAGTGGGCGCCTCTGTCTCGCCAGCATACGATCATTCCCTATGGTGTGGTGAGTGACAAAAAAAAAAATGAAGTGTGAGGGTGAAGCAATGCTAACCACATACAATCTAACAATAAAAAATTTCAAAATTAATTTTACAATTATTTGTATTAAATTTTATTTCCATGTTCCAAAATAGTGTTGCGCCATGACACTCATTTTAGAAGAGTTAGATGACCTTTTCCTTCCCTATGAGCTTGTTCTTAAATGCTTCAACAACTTTGACTTTAATACATCCTTATCCTAACCAAATCATAAAATATTTCGATTCTAGGTCATATATATATATATATATATATATATGTTGCGTACACGCACGCAAAATAAAACATTTCCACCACACAATTTTTGAAGACAAGACTAGTAGCTATGTAAATGCAAACCAAACACCACTTGCCAAACCAACACTTCCGAACAATCAACTTGACACTAGGAGTTTCAAATTTCACAATCCAACCATTAAAAGGTTAAGAAACTCAGAATACTTATGTCATAACAAATTCGATAGAGTTGAACAACAAACTAGCACCATCACATCACGAAAAAAAAGAAAAACAATAATGAAAAAAGTAAAACACAACTTCAACAGTTCAGGGGCTAGGTGATTCATCCCTTTCTGGCCTCCTCGAGTACTCTGCAGGACTCCGGCTACGGCTGGGGCTCCTGCTGGGTGGTCCCCTCGCAGGCGGTGAGCGGCCCCCTCTCACTGGGCTCCGGCTCCTTGAACCACCACCATTGTTGTATGGTGATGGAGAGCGCTCCGGAATTGGACACCGGGCACGACCATTGTAGCCTGGAGATTGCGAGTATGACTTCTCTCTACTGTACCTTCTCTCCTCCTGGGGCGAGGGCGACCTGCTCCACAATTTTTCGTCAGCAAACAAAACAAACAATTTAGGAGTCACATGTTATTAAATAATAAAAATAGAGCAAGTTTGTGTGCTAGTACATATATATAAACTTTTGCATGACATAGGCCTCTACTGTCGTGCAAGGGGTAGAGCCAGATACATTAATTATGTTCAGATAATAACGATTTACATTTGAAGCATCACCGTTTAATTAAAAGCGGACAAATAAATACATACAGAAAGTCACAATCGAACTCATAAGTTTTCTTAATTCGGCAACATGATTTTCGACAAAATATTATTGTGGGTAAAAAGTGCTGGCTGCTGTACACCAGTCCGATCCACCCTTTTTCTGTTGAATTTTTTATGAAAGTCAAAAATATGCAAGGGATATAGCCAAAATGTAGTTTCTATGATATGAACACTCCCTGCCCTATGCCGGAACAAAGTAGTTAACCATCTGGCCCCTAAACAATTCTTGTAAAGCGTATTCAATGACATGGGGTTTGGTATAGCTATAGCTACATGATAAATGTGTGTACCTCGAGTATTGCCTTCTTTTAGGAGGTGGGGAGTAGTAATCGCCGCTGCGGGACCGCGGTCTTCTATGGCGAGGAGGCGGAGATGGTGAATACCGAGGTGGCGACCTCCTCCTTTCATAATGTCTTCCCCTGCCACAAAAATGAAACAATTTCAGACCGAGAATAAAATTTCCCAAATGTATCAGTAACGCGCAACATGAACAGGAACCGAATACAAGTTCTCCAAGCTTTCAGCCAAAACATAACAAGTATTAGCAAAAAGAACAAATAAATATAGGTACGGGGTTAAAAAACTCCATCCCTGAAAACAATTTTCGACATAGATTCAGATAAAATTATATCAAGTCGTCAGATATCGCATGGTCTCCCTTGACATGATCAAGCCACGAATATACATAACAAAATTAAAATTACAATTTACTATAAAAGTATACCTAGGACGATCCCTTGCCCTCATATCACCAGGCTTCTTTCTGTTCTCTTCAGCAAACACCACAGTCAGATGGCGATCGAGAAGAATTGAACCATCCATTTGATACTTGGCCTCCTCAGCATCAGCAGGATCCACATATTGGACAAAACCAAAGCCTCGAGGCTCCCTGCATTATTAAAATTAAAAAGGAAAAAAGAGAGTAAAAAAAGAGAAAAAAAAATATTAAAAGGCACCTAAAAAAAAAAAAAAAAAGTCTATGCCATGTAAAATTGTTTGGCTGTTTGGAACTTCATATATAATAAGTGAATCCAACTTTTCAATATGCAAGTACTTAACCCAGAAGAGAGGTTATGCTTAGAAACTTCTACACAAATAGGGATGATTTCCATTTAAAAACATAAGTCAATAAGGAAAGCCCAATAAGTTAAAGAAACTCCAAACAGCACAGTGAATAGGATTTAATCGAATTTTTCCCACTGTAAAATTTCTTTAAAATCATCCCCATAATAAAGGCCATGAAAACACACAAAGCAAGCACTTGGCTTCTGACCTTGATCAGTGTTAATACTTGAAATTCCTCAAGACTTGAAATCTTCACATTCAATAGAAATTGCAAATTCATCCCAAACTTCACTCTATCTTAAACCATCTTCAAGACAACTCTAAATACTTGATTGATATCAACAGCACTCTTAAAACTTGATTGTCTCTAGAGAACTCTTACTACTTGATTGTCCCAACAGAACTCTTAATACTTCATTCACGTCTTCAAAACTTTTTCCACTGTTAAATCTCAACATCTTCAATACAACCACCCACAAGGAGATAAAACAAGTAGAGAAAAATAAGATCAACAATAATACCAAGAGATGAGAGGTAGGATAAAGAATACAAGCGATACAGGTTGCTTAAGTTGGTCAAAATATTACTTATGGGCAAGAGAGAATGGAATTGCACATTGTAAAAATCTTTTAGACAAGAATCTCAGAACCTAAAGCTAATACAAACTCACCCTGTGTAATAATCCTTTGGAAGATATATGTCTTTAAGAGGACCAAATTGCCCAAAGGGTCTTCGGAGATCCTCTGGCCTGCACAAGAGCATGCATATATTAAACAATAGCTACATGAAGATTCCAAACAAACTTATGGTTGCATTTATACAAATAAATTCTACAGGATGAACTTGTTGCGAAAAGAAAGTACAAATGTCACCATTTTTTACCCTTCACATACCTATAGCTGCAATATCGTAGTATAATACACGCACTTGTGAAAACAACCATTTCAAACCATGTAAAATACATATGAATTTAGAGAAACACGATCCAAAGCATAAGACATTAGCATATCTTCTAATTGATTTGAATGGCCACAGGCCATCATTTCTACAGGACTACTAAGAATTTGGTGAAACACTTGTACAGTAACACTACATACCCCCAGAATGTTTTTACAGTCCAACCAGGAGTAAAAGATGCAGCAACACTCCTCAGAAAC
>MKEJ01088476.1:0-11910 GCA_001753735.1 Embelia ribes
AATGCATCTGCTACTGCATTTGCCTTCCCCGGATGATACTGAATATCAAAATTGTACTGCTTTAGGTACTCCATTCATCTCCTTTGTCTTATATTTAGGTCCCTCTATGTAAAAATGTACTTGAGACTCTTATGATATAAAAAGACCTCGAATTTCTCCCCATACAGATAGTACCTCTAAATCTTCAATACAAGCACGACTGCTCCCAATTCTAAATCATAAATTGGGTAATTCTGCTCATGTACTTTCAACTGTCAACAAGCATATGGGACTACTCTCTCTATCTGCATCAGTATATATCCCATATCTTCCGTCAATGTATCACAATACACTTATAACCCACTCCCTTTCCAGAATGATCAATACGAGAACCAGCGTCAACAACTATTTCAACTTCTTAAACAACCCCTCACACTTAATATCCCATTTGAACTTGATCCATTTACATATAAGGCGGGAATTTATGGTAGAGAAATCTTTCACGAAGCTCTTATAGTAACTAGCCAACCTCAAGAAGCTCCGAATCTCGAAGACGTTCTTAGGCCCCTCCCAATTTGACACCACCTCAACCTTCAATGGGTCCACTGCTACCCCTTCGGCTATCACAACGTGCCCCAAGGACTTTACTTATTGAAGCTAAAACTCGCACTTTGATAGTTTTGTATACAACTGATGTTCTCATAATATCGACAATACAATCCACAAATGCTTTCAGTGTTCCTCCTCATTCTTCAAGTATACTGGAATATCATCCATAAAAAAAATGACAAAGCGATCTAAAGTACTCTCGTAACACGTTGTTTATCAAACCTATAAATAATGTCGATCTATTCATTAATCCAAAAAGTATAACCATAAACTCATAATGTCTATACCGAGTCCCAAAAGTAGTCTTCGTAATATCCTCTTCTCGGATTCGTAACTGGTGATATACCGAACGAAATTCTATCTTCAAAAAGTACCTTAACCCCTTCAAATTGGCAAACAAGTCATCTATTATCGGCAACAGGTACTTATTCTTAATCGTTACCTGATTCAGCTTCCTATAGTCGATATACATTTTCATCAACCCATCTTTCTTTTGTATGTATAATGTTGGTGCACTCCGCGGCAACGTACTCAATCGAATAAACCCTTTACTCCTCAAATCATCAATTTGAGTTCTCATTTCTTCCATTTCAGTTATTGCCAGACGGTATGGTATCACAAAGATAGGATTCGTACGAGGAATGACGTCTATAGCAAACTCTACCTCGCAACGTAGTGGCAATCCACTAAGATCCTCTAAAAATACATCGGCGAAATTCCAAACTATTGGGGGGAACTCTGGATGTGCTTCCACAATCTTAAAAATAGAAAGATTAGCCAAAATGCAACTAAGAGTATCTTAAGCTAATACCATAAAAACATAAGGAATGTCTCACTCTCAAATATATCGAACGACCACCCCTTCCTTAGGAACCAGTGTAACCTGATGATGGTCACACTAAATCACAACACAATTGGCCGACAACCAATTTATACCTAAAATAACATTAAATCTAGACGTATCAAGAATGGTAAGATCACAACCGAAGGAATGATCATAAATGAGAATAAAACTACGACGAAACAAAAATCTAGGAACTACCCCACTGCCCAAAGGTGTATCAACTATCACTAGAGCATCTTGACACTCCGATTCCAAACCCAAAGAACAAACTACACCTACAACTATAAAAGAATGGGATGTACCTATATCAAACAAAACTCGCGCATAAGATAGCTGGAGCAACAATGCTCCTCAAATGATGTACACCTATGTCGAAGTGGCAAAGACCTCCTGAAAAGCATATAAGCACATTGGTGCCATTGACACATATGTGGAAGCGGTTGCTCAACCTCTTCCTCCCTGCTATCCACCCTGACCTATTACTACCTCTGACTATGCAGGCCTGGTTGGAGGTGCTGGTAGTATCACCTGGTCATGCTGGGTCGATGTTATTTGTGTCATCTGAGTCTATGCACCCCTCTCCAAGCAAACACTTTGCATATGTCCCATTGTTCCACACTTATTGTACCAAATTGTAAGATAGTCATATCGCGTTCGGCCTTCTTCCGTGCATAGATGGCATGGGCCCCTACTTGACCTCGCAGACCCGACCTTACTAGTTGAAAAACTCAGTACTGACTATCCCTAAGAAACTGTGCCCCATTCTCTCGGCCCCTCTTCTGGTTACCCTAACTACCATTAAACCCCCTATGTTGTTGCCCCTGATTTTGTCCTAAAATCTTTGACCCTCTCCTCTCCTGCATCTTCTTCTCCTACAAGTTAATATCATCTTGCTTGTTGGCCCTCTGTACTACCTCGTCATAAGTGGTTGGTCTCATTATTGTAACAACCTGACAAATATGGGGCCGCAACTCTTTCAAAAATTATTTGACCCTTTCTACCTATATATGCACATAAGCCTTGGCATATTTTGCCAAAGCCATAAAATATGTTGAGTACTGCATCACTGTTCGGGAACCCTACGTAAGATTCAGAAAGCCATGCACCTTTCCATCCTAGTACAATTATGGGCAATATTGGTTCAAGAAGGTATCCTTGAACTTATCCCACAACAACTCCCCAACCTCAAACAGCTTGGCATACCCCTTCTACTACTCGATCGCCTCATCTTGCAAGAACTGCGGTACTGTCCTTGCCATAACTACCCCATCGATCAACCCCAACATTCAAAAATGATACTCCATATTGGACACCCAAGTGTTGCTCACTCTGCATCTACACCCCCATGAAAATTTGGAAAGTCGGCCTTGCCCATCTCCTTCTGCCCCGCATAGCCTATGCCCCAACTGTTTGGTTGCCAGGCTGTTGAATATCCATTGCCTTGAGCTTTGCCCTAATTGTCTGTATAATAGCGGCTAACTGTTGAAAGTCCACCACAATGGGTGCTGAAGTGACCCCAACTGCTTTTGCCACTAGTGCAGGGGTTGCGGGAATCTCCCCCTGAATCACTACTGGGACCTCCTCTTCGGGGTGAGCATGTGACGCCGATAGACGATTTTCTTATTCACCGCCACATTGCCGTGACCAACCCATCGGCCTTGACCAGCACATCTACGTCTATGTCCACCGCATCCTCTACGAGCCATCTATAGGATATAAAGAAATCACAGAATAATCAATCTCATGTTGCTTTATACAAGGTAAGAAAAGCTATGTATGCAAATCACAAATGCTTATAGTTAACTTCATCCACTAACAGAGATCTGTGTTGGGCCAATAGGGCATCTTCTGTCTATCCAAAACGGAACTAAATGTTGACATCTACTATTATAAATTATTTGTTTTTTAAATGTAAAACATGTATGTGAAAACACTGCGATATTGATTAATGCAAATAAGGCATACAAGATATCTAAGGCAACCAAGTTTTCTGCATGTCTAACCCAACTTTCTAGACGCAACTCACTCAAAACTTCTTACCCGACTAACCCAAATAACTATAACTCCCAAAGTTATCATAAACTTGAGCTTTGATACCAACTATAATGCCTTAGAATTTCAAGCAACCTCGATTACGTCACTAACGCCCAACCACATCATATAATCAAAATAAAATAATTAACAATCATGTTTTATTAAATAAACCTACTCCAAACGTACAGAAACAAATAAACTTCAACTAGCCATATTGTTAGGTTTTCTGGACTTACAACTTATTAAAATTGAAAAGAAAATAACATCTTCGCCTATGGCCAGCAACGGTCTGAAAAGAAATATATACTAAGACAAATAGAAAATAAGCCAACCCCGAGTAAGCTCCAATCTGTCCTAATCCTCAGTTTCCATAGTTCCTAACTCTTGGTTATGCTTGGCATTTTCATGTAAAATAATAGTAGAAAAACCAACCAAGTAGGCACGAGTCAGAAACTAAACACAATTATGAAGAAAAGATAGATAAGAAAACATCAACTACAATTACAACATTTGTGTACAATAGGAAATGATATTTCAAACAACTATAAACATACCATTACAGCTAAAGCTACATCTCAATCATCTACACAAATATCACCGCCAATATCCGGGATATGTAGTACTCCACAAGAGAATATACAGTCCTTCCATATCCTTACCGACCACTCGAAAGCACCCGAGGCCAACAACCTCCACGGGGTATATATTCCTCCGTGTGTCAAAATATGGAGTATTTGTAGGGAAATTAACGACCGTCACAGAATATACGTTCTTCCATGTATCATAACCGCCATGGAATATACGTTCCTCTTTGTGTCAACAAATATGAATACATTCATCATAAGTACTTGGAGTAAACAGGCTTACTCTCTAAACCTACAACAGCCACACTTACATTCTAAACGACGCCTAAAACATTCAATTAGTTTGTTATTCACTATATGTTTTACTTCTTTTTATACTTCTCTTACATTCAATTTATCTATCAAGTGATATAATGTTAATACCGACTATTTTCTACTATTTCATTAGGGTTATACATGAATATATTGAAAACCTCATGCAATTAAACAACCCATGCAACAACAAGCCATTCGAATGACCTGGTGTTACTGCTCTAGTGTCGTACCATTTGAACGGAAAAATCCCACCATTCCAACGATGCCACCATTCGAACGGACCCAAACCACCATTTGAATAGTTGCCTGATTTCAGCAGCCCCACTGATAGGCGAAACAAAGCCTCAAATTTTCTCAAAACTTTCCCAACCACAAATGCAAAGTTTGTACTACGTACCTAATACGAAAGCCAAGGATTCTCTCGAAAAGCTCGGAAAGGAACCCTAACTCTCTACTCGAAGACTTGTTAACCCAAACACGAACCTCAAAACAACAAGAACATAGAGAGGATTATGAAGCCGCATTTGGATCATCACGCGGGGTGCTATTCCTCTTGGACCGGACGATTTATTGTTGAAGCTTCTTCCCCTCTTCTCTCTTTCTCTTCCTCTTCCTCTTCCTCTGTTAAAAAAAAGAACATAATAATATGAGATAGAATGGAAAGGGTTTGGAAAAAAACTAATTAACTTTCCGTTCCACATTTAGTTTATTATAATTTATTCTTTTTTACTGATAGGGTCTTACAGTTCAAAAATAAAACTTCAATTTTTTAATTCGATTTATAAAAATTATTGTAATTAAACGAATCAAGATTTAGTGTGACTGCAGTTTTAGAGGGATACGAAAGCGAAAATCTAATGGAGTGCTTCTATAACATGATATCTGTCACTATAAATAGTTTTTATATTGGATGATTTGGTATTTTGATGATACATACCTTTTGAATTGCCAGTTCTTTATTTGTTATTGCATGTCTACATAGCTATTCCTCTAGCAAATATTGATGATATTCGTGAATAAGTTTCTTGCCAAAAATAATGACTTTGTAAGTAAATACAACAGAAATTTCGGATTTCCGAAGGTCGCCGTCCTTTGGGGATCGCCGATGTGTTCATACTCATAATTTGCTTTTACGTATCAGAAACAATTGGTTTGTGGGCTCTTACAAAAATTATAATTCTTTTCCAAATAAATTTATAATTCCCTTAAACCTATTGTTAAGAACAATGTACGCTCATATATTAATTAAGATAATAAAAGATTTAGCGTACGGTGTCTATAGACTCTAGCTTTTAGTGATTATACATATATATACCACATTAGCATCCTATTTTGACCTAATTTCAAAAAAATAATGTTATGTATGCGATTACGTGTATACCACATTATTACCTTTAAAACTTATGTTTATGTATACAATTTACATGTTTAGCTATCACAAACACGAAATATAATCCAGTGGCAAAATGTGTTAATTTTATTAAAACTTGATGCTACACTTTTTATGAGTTTTTTTTCCCAATCAAACTCAAAGTATCCTATTTCTAAATATTAAATTTCCAGTCTTTCTTTTGTTGTGAATGAGATAGTATAGTTTGGTAAATTTGGTATTCCATTAATTATCCTTTACATATATATACAATATGTGTTTTTGCTTCTTTTGGTTTTGAAAATTATGAAAATAAAACAAGGATTTGTTTGTTTAATTCAAAATTGTGCAAAAAATTGGTTCTCAACAGAATTCCGACATAGATACGAATGTTTGCTATTTCTTTTAAAATTTATATTGGTTAAAGATGATATTTTATTCATCTCATCACAAATAGTGTGTATATTTGTCTTTATTTATTTATTTATTTCCCCGTATTTTTTCTTGTTTTTATTAACCGCTACTTTTTTCATATGCATATGCTGATTTTGATAATGTCGAGGGGATGAACATAGTGGGATTAAAAAGTTTTTTAAGTGGGGAGTCGATGCAATTGTAGCTTTTCTCTAATGCTTGAAATAATAACACGTCGTCTTTCTCGATGTGTAATGATAATTAAGTAGAAAGTTATGGTTGAATGACATTCTGCTTTCATAGGGTCAACAAGAGATAAGAGAATGGTGCACAAAGACCCGGAAAATTATCGATAGTGCTTGATCCGCGCTATCCTCCAATAATTTTAGACTGTATCCGCACTCGACTCAGATCCGACTCAGGCTTGACACCGTATGCCTCAAATCCAGACATGAACACCAGACCAACTCACTAGAATCTAGACTTGACAATCGACTGCTTACATTCTTTCTAGACTTGCTAGCCGTGTTAGTCCAATGATTGATAGATAGATGAGTTTCGGACCGCCAATACCATGTACTCTTGTAGGAAAAGGTATGGACATGAATTCTGCATTTTGCCCTTAGGGTATCCACACAACTTCGAGACCCACAACTTCGTCTCTTACTTCAACAACCCGCCAAGGATGGGCCGGGGGCCTATTTTGGCAGCATTGCTAGTTTAATTCCTCCAATCATAAGAACTATTTATATGTTTTGTGTTTTAGTGTATAATACATTTTTAGATATATATATTATGTAATTCAGGTTGGTCCCATTTTTTTGTTTGCTGCACAAAAGGGTCAAGTGATTTTGGTGTTGAAAGAATGTGATATTTTGTAAATCGCATTTGCTATCAAATGAAGGCTTTGTATTCTTCTATTACTAAAAGATTATGGGTCCATGGTATTTTATAATGGTGTCATACTAGCTGTACTTTAGTTTGTCTTGCTCTTTGACTATTATTTTGGTACATCTTCTTTGGTTTTAATTGTTGGACTTGGGGCTCTAATATTCTCTTGTTTACTAAGTATAAGAGTGCTATAAGGATTTGTTAGATTATATCTTACGGTTTCCAGTTTATCTATTCTTTTTTATTAAAAAAATATAGATTACGTTTCGTTTTATTCAATTTTTAATTTGAGCTTATTTGTTATTTTGACCAAAAGAAGCTCAAAATTTTAAGCTACTTGCAACTTCTTCTTTATTTTCCATATTAGAAATACGTTATTATATTTATTTTAAAACTGTAACTAACCCAATCCTATATATCTTGTACTAGCTTCGGAATACGGGACAAGATCGTGGTTAATATTCTCTCTCATTTATTAGCTTAATATTGTCTTAATTTCATTCTTTATAAGTTTATCACTTAGTCATCAAATAGTGTTTAGGTAGCAACCACCGTCCATTTTTTCATTAAAGTCTAGAGTTTGGAGCGGAGCGGAGCAGCTCGGAGGAATTAGGAGATAAGAAGATCATTGGGACATCGTAGCATAACTGGACTAGAAATCTCTACTCATATTCCGTGAGGATAGGAACAAAACTCTTCATTTTATATGGGGAAAATGTGTCAATAGCATTAATAATTATAAGGGTGTGATACAATTGATGTTTTAGATACATGTATGCAAATCATTTTATATAGGGGAAAATGTGTCAATAGCATTAATAATTATAAGGGTGTGATACAATTGATGTTTTAGATACATGTATGCAAATCATTTTAATGATGAGCTCTTAGTGGAGTGGGTTTTAAGTTGGCTACCAACTTGCAGCTACAAAATGTCAAAAATGGGGTGGTGGGTGGTGCGCTTAAATGTATGAATGTGGGACACCAAAGATAGGACCATGGACTTATTATAAGTTACCACTTTTGAATTTATTTATTTAAAAATTGGGTAATATTTGACTACTTAGCTTGTAAGTTGAACTTACATGTTATTTTGATTTAAATGAGATAGAAGTTTTAAGTTTGATGACTACAATTTTTTTCTTAACAAAAAATAAGTTGACTTATTTATTTAGAAGCCGCAACCAAACGAACCCTATGTGATACCCGTGACCTAAATGATTAATATTGATTAGGAGATAACAACTCCCCTTTAACTAAATAATCCTACTTTTCTACGACGTTGGTTGAGGTACTTTATGTACAAATGCACTCACTTTGTGATTTTGTGTGTAAGTTGTTCACCAATCTCAAGAGAAGCATATCATGGTTTAGAAACCTTTAATTTTAAAAACTTTTCAATAAAAAAAAAAAAAAAACAGAAAAGAAAATAAAAGGCCAGCTATTCTGTAATTTAGTCTCACTGTGTGGAATTTTCAGTCTGTTCCCTTTTCCCTTAATTATGGGGAAAAAAAAAGTTAAAAAGTTAACTTTTGTCCAACTTTAGGCTGCACTACAAGATCGCCTTGATAATGAAAATAAACTACCTCAAAAAAAAAAAAATGGAAATAAGTCAATTTCGCTACTTATTTGGAATTAATGAACCACGATATATGCTTTACCGTGCTTCAAATCCAAATATATAAACAAGAGCGGATAAAAATTTAGGGCGAGCTTCTGGATTATCGGAAAGATAATATGTAGTACGCCTGGTAAAACTAAGACTAGCAGACCATAACTTATTAACATCAAATATATCCACAGCCTCAGTCTGAATTGAGGGTGACCTTACAAGTTACAATAGCCGAATGAGACTAAAATCGTTAATTTAAATTACTTCTAATCAAAATGGCAAATGCATATGATTCTCAATATCTAAGTATGTTGCTATGATATAAGCACGCACGAATGCGACAGTGGTACCTCTATGCAATCAAAAGCTTTGCTAATTGATATCGATGATACTCAAAACATGTATACACCATAATATTAAAGCGAAATACATACACTATATCTTCCATTGTGTATGGTTTTAAATCACCGCCCGGAGCTCAAGGTGAAGAAAAATGCATTATTACCTTCAATGTGCATTGCTCATCTTTTGAACTTTCTAATGTTTCAAGTGTTTTTAGACTTGAATTTGCATTTTGCTTATTTTCTAAATAATTTTATGCTCTTAATATGCTTTTCTATTCATCTGATTTAGGGAAACGGTTAGATAATTTAGTTATAAGGCTAGGGAACAGTTAATTATGATCCCTTTTAGCTCAAAAACAAGTTAACTGTGATCCTCAATAGGGGCAGATGCATAATTAATTTAACCAAGGGGGTCAAAATTCTCACACAGTTATATCAACTGCAATTAATAAAAAAATTTACCGTAATAAATTTTATCAACTAATTAAAATATTTTTTAATATAACCAAAATTTTGGTTATTTTCTCTAATAATATTTTAATGTACATAAATGATTTATGATTGAAAAAATGATGAAAGTAAAATTAGGTATTCATATATTTTTTAACATAAATTATTTTTATAAGATTTAATTAAAATTTTAAATAGATTGGAAAAAGAATGAAAATGCAACTAAATATTTTTACAATATAAGAGTAAAACTTGTAAAAAAATATCAAAATTAGCCTCACAGTAGTAGACTTTAGAAAAAAAGTTACCAAAATTTAAACTACATGTTTCTAGTGAGTTCAAACCAAAACTTATTACAAATTCAAATTTGCAATGCATGCTAGCAAAGGGAATGCACAATAGCAAAAGAGGGAAAAAAGAAAAAATAAATGGTGACTTGCCAAGTTTCGAACTTTTTACCTAGTGATGAAAGTAAAATTAGGTATTCATACATTTTTTAACATACATTCTTTTTATAAGATTTAAATTAAAATTTAAAATGGATTGGAAAAAAATAAAAATGCAACCTAATGTGTCTTCAATATGAGACTAAAACATGTTAAAAAATATCAAATTTTGCCTCACATTATTGACTTTAGAAAAAAAGTACAAAAAGTTAAACTATATGTTTCTAGTGTGTTCAAAGCAAAACTTATTACAAATTCAAAGATCACTATTTGTGCAAAGCAAAACATATTCGTCAAATTTACAATGCACAATAGCAAAAGAGGAAAAAAAGAGGAAAAAAAATGGTGACTTTCCAAGGTTCGAATTTTTTACCTCGTAATAGGATTTATCTCACCACTCCAACCTAGACACATTATTACATAGTACATATTTGTTGCTAAATAAATATATATTAAATATAATTATACAAAATATATATTATTACATAATATATATATTTTTTATTTTATTTTATTTTAATTACTGTCTTGTTCCGAACCAGGGTCAATTCTATAGCCTCAATATTTGAATAAATATCATTGCGGATCTTGTGGTTTTACTCGATCCAATGTCCCTTCGCCATCACTATAAATATCGTTTACAAATTTCAATTTCATCCATGACTTATTTAGTTAGAATAAGTTAACTTAATCAAAACAACATAGTTTTTGGTCAAATAGATGGGCATTTCATTGTTTGTCTATTCATAGAAACCATGAATGGATCATCTAAGTACTTGAGGTAAATTTTGTACATTAAATTTTAGCATTTTGACGAGCTATATTAGTAGAAAAGAAGAAAAACTGAACAAAAAAAAAATACTATATATATTTATTTGACCAAATAGAAATCACCTAATAAACAGCAGCTCATTTAGTATATATTCATCAGCATTGATAAATATTATATTCTGTAAAAATATACTACTAATTCTAATTATTATTATTATATCAAAATTTTGTCACAATTTCTGGACTGCTGGGACCGAAAATATTTTGGGCATAAAGTTCTAACCTTACAATTGCTTAGGGGCTTAGCCCGGATTTGCTCATATATTTATTGCTATGTCTTTATTATATGGTATTTTTTTATTTCTTTATGCTTAGCAGGATACACGTGCGATGTGCGTGGAATTGAAAATGGATACACATTTGGTGCAATATGATTTGAATAATTATTTTTACTAATATATGATGTGGGAAACATTAGAAATTATTCTGAAATGGGCTCTTGTATACCATTATTAAATATCTATATCATTGTCAAGTCTTCGTTTACTAATCTCTATGTTTTAATTATTTAAAAATTAAATTTTGTTTTTATTTTTACTTATATTTATATGTTGTGAAAAAAATTAATAAATCAAACATAAAAAAAAAATAAAAAAATTCACTCTGTTTATTTTTCTTTAATTTGCCTCTCAATATTTCTCACCCTCCTAACAATCAAATCCCCCTTTCTTGTGGATATAAGATGAACCAGAGTTTGCCCCTTTTTGACTTTCTGGGCATGATCTTGCTTGCGACTATTGCAATCTACTTTTAAGCGTCTAAATCAATTTAATCTCATAGATTTATATCTTGGGACTTAAGAATAATAATGGATACCTTTGTAATTTATACATCTATCAATCAATATTTCTATCATAAGAGTAATTGGAGCTTTTATCTCCATGGGAATTTTTATTTGGTTTTAGAGGTTAAACGCTCAAGAGTCATGCTACAATGCACTTCAAGTAAATAATCTAAACGATAATAAAATTTGATATGCAATTTTAAAAACTTGTGAATGGTATTTTTTTGTTTAAAAAAAGTATGGACGGAATATATAGGGAGAATACACCTTTTCATAATATATATATAATATAAATAAATAAATATATGTAAAACAAACCCTATCTATTATTATTATTAGAAGACCCAACTATTGTTATATACTGCAGAGAAAAAATACGTTAAACTAAAAAAAAATGAAAAACA
>MKEJ01088487.1:0-20502 GCA_001753735.1 Embelia ribes
ACCTGTCATGCCCCGAATTTTGAGGAACCCAGGGACGTGATGCATTTTTCCTTTTTAAAGAAAATGAAAAGAGAAATACAGTATTAAAGAAATGAAAGCAATGGAAACCACACTAATTCACCACTTTCAATACATTCACTATAGCATTTATATATCAGAGCGCACAAAAGTAAACATACATATAGCCTGTCAATGTATATAAACCAACACCAACAATAAATGTAAACTCCTTGTTTACGTTAAACATATAAGCGAAAAGCTCAACAATATATATATCATATTACATCATGTTCTAGCCTGAATTTATCTTCCTAATTAAGGCTACTACAAGTAGTAATATGCAAAATAAAGTACAATATCTAATACTTAAACAACAACTAAGCATCAATGAATAATAACAATAAAAATGAGGTAAACAAAAATATGCCAAAAGTAAGGCTATAATCTTCAAAAGTGTCTACAAGAATGCACATATGAGCAACTCTCAAGGATGGCTCTCACCAGTCTCAGCACCTATGATATATCATATACAAAGATATGCAAAAAAGAAGAATGTATAAGTTAGATTACTAAATAATACAATAAACTAGATACTATGCGATGCAGGAAATATGCAAAAGTAATCTAACAACATAAAAGGTAATGCCATGCAATAACTATGTAATACAATGCACCCATTCGACCACACACACTCCACCATACCCTACAACAACTCGACTAAAAGTTAGGATAAGTTCTATTTTAGTTTTAAAAGAAAGGGACTACTCCGTAGATCTTTGCAATGGTCCTCTACTATGACAATGCGACCAACCTTCAATAATCCGCCATTAGCGGTGATACAATTATTGGTTATTCCTGTGCAGGTTTTTCAACTTTCACGGTAAGATGCCGAGCCTTATCTTTAAAAATGCAATGCAACATTTTAATTTTGTTCTTGAAATTGATTTCATACTTGAACATTAAACAACATCAATACGTCTCATTTCAACATTTGAAATCAGTTGCAACTTTACCTTTTATTTTGAAAAACCAACACTTTTCAATCATTAGAAAAATGATTACATTGCCACATACATGAATGCTACACATATGCATTGATACGGTAAGCTATACTACAATTACACATGCTTGTATTCAAAGCATTAAAAGTAACAACGAAAGTAGTTAACATAACAAACTTAAACCAAACATAAATCAAAGACATGTTACCACATTGAAGCACACACACAGAATAAGACTTATGTTTTTATTCTATAGTCTACTCGTACCTCTAACACCACATAAATACGCTACAACAAAACCCACAATTTTCTTCTTCTTCACCCTACGGTTTGATCTACTAGATGAACGCTAATCAACACGCACCTATAGAAAAAAAGAATCTCTTCATCATGCGGAACAAGAATATGAAATTAGTTTCGACGAACAATAAGGTCTCGAAAACTAGGGAATAGTAAATGAATAAGATGAGAAGCTAGACTTACCTCATATGGAAGCCCTTACTCTAAGGATCAAGAATATCCAATTTATTCTTCCGAATGAGTAATGGAATTAGATAATTTTGAGGCTTAAAGATTGAAGTTAACTAAATACTCTCACCATCTCTCTCTCTATTTCCGCTATTAAAGCAAAAGTGAGCACAAAGTTATCTTGATGTGACTTAAAGTTGTAAAGTGTCGTCAGGAAACAGTTGACTCATTTACAATAGTACACTTATTACTTCCAAACAGTCGACTAATTCACCTCAACTGAGAACAGAACTCCTTGGAATTTAACACATCTAATCAGTCGACTTATTCATCATGACAATTGACTAATTGGTAACAGTCGACATATATAGCTCAAACAGTCGTCTGTTTTACCACACCTGAGAGCCAGAACTACTTGGAATTTAATGCACCACAAATAGTCGACTTATTCCTCTTAATCAGTCGACTGTTTGGAATCAATCGATATATAAACCCTATCAATTGACTGATCCAACCCCAGTCTATTTTCAAACACTACAACACTTAACACTTCCCAACTCACAACTCGCAAACTCACAAATCCACAATTCTTCTCAACAAGATCACACAACAACACGTTTAAAACGCCACGCTATAAGTCACATTATGATCTGAATGCAACCCAGAAACACACAACAATGCTTATGCATTTACAATGCAATCTACAATACATTATGTTACATTTTATCTAAATGCAACATGTATATATGAATACGTATTTTGAAAAAAACTAGCACAGAATTTCCGGAATGTTACAACTTTTCTGCAGAATATGTAAACTGTTTAATCAACTTGTAGGGTTGGTACTTAACATTAATTCATAATATACAATTCAATATCTAAATATATTCTAAAAGTTTGAAACCTCTAAAATTATTTCTATTTTACAATATGAAAATACCCCTCTCACTATTACAAAATTACAACTATTTTAGTTGATAATATGAACCACGGAAGGATATTAATGTATTTAACAATATATATATATATATATATGACCACTTATCCAAAATTTTCCGTTTTAAAAGATATTGCGATAGATAATTATAGCAATAGTCCCCATAGTTTTAACAATAATTCTTTTTGGTTTACATGGTTTTACTTATAACAATAATAGTTTTCAGAGTATGAAAAATGGAAAAACTTGGCCATCAAAGTTTAAGACAAGTGATCTATTTGGTACCTTTTGTAATTTTTACTCATATTTAAAATTGTATAATACTCAAAATAGAAGAAAATATTAAAATTAAATATCATAAAAGATTAACTCACACCAAAATAAATAAAATATTGATCACTTCATATATTTTTATTATTTATAAATGGCTTTAAATTCATAATAAGAATTATAATTTTTAATGATTGTAAAAAAAAAATAAAGATAAAATTAAAATTTCATCCTCAAAGTTAACTTGCTTTAATTGAAACAATATTTAGATTTTTACACCCTAAGTAACGATTATTATAAGTATTATTAAGAGTTTAACTTAAAAGGCACATAAAGAGTTGTTCAAGATGAATATATATCATATTTCTTCATCTAATTTCAATATCAAATTTGACTTTCATAATTGCAATAGGAGAAAATATATGAGATCTTTTTTTGACTAAATTTAATATATTTAGAATTATTGACCCTATATTTTTAACACAATATATTTTGATGATAACCAAAATAATTCATTTAATCAATACTCGATTGTGTTACTAATGTCACGATATTGTTCTAATGTTTTTTTAAGTATTTATGATATCAAAATCAAGTATACAGATTCCAGCTCTACTTGGGCTCGCATCTGCACACGAACAAGAAAGCGTCCGAGTATGGACAAGGTGCATCCGCATATGAACAACCACTCATCTACACACGGACAGGAAGGTGAAAGCTCACGGATGTGTGTCCGAGCGCGGACAAGGCATCGGCTACATACAATCATGGTCAGAGAATTAAGAATATCGATTTCATTGCCATGTCTACACGATTGTTGCCATAATCCAGACCAATCTCGATCAGTATAAATAGAGGGTCTCTTCAACAATCCAAGACATTTAATTCTTCAAGCTCTCTCATTTCTCTAAGCAACACCAATAAGTTGTAGTTTCTTCATTTTTATATTCGTATTTAGCTTGTAATATCTTATACTCTAGTGTTCTTTTCTCCGATATTGTGAGAGTATTAAGATATATTTCAAGTTTGGTGTTACATTATCCATTTGTAAAGGTATATTCTGAGTTGAGAGGTTATCTCAAATAGAGTAATCAGCACTTGTAAAGCTAATTGGTAAAGGTATATTCTAAGTTGAGAGGTTGTCTCAAATAGAGTAATCAGCACCTGTAAAAAGTGATTGGTTATAAATTTGTCTCGGTGATAAAGGAATCTCAAGCAACGCTTGAAAGAGTGGTCGTAGAAGATCAACTGATTTTTGGCCGAACCACTATAAAACTGATTTTGCTTTCTCTATCTCTCTTATTTTTGTACACTCATTAATATTACTGTATAAATTTTTATAGTGGTACTTTCAAATGTTAATTTATCTTCAAACACATTTCACCGCACTCCCTCTTGTGTTTGCCTAAGGGACAACAAGATTTTTTTTTTACAGATTTTTTTTTTATTTAAAAAAAATTATATGTTTATTAGTTGGTATGTTATTAATAGCATGTAATCAGCACGTTATACGAATTGTGTGAAAATATAAATTGTTAGTTTATAATTTTCTTTACTGGTTTATGACATGGTGACATTTTAAGAGTATTGGACGAAGAAGTTTAATAAAATATTTTCAATGCATAGGACAAATAATTTTATTTGTTTTTAGGAATATAGGATTCTTTATCATTTTATATTTAATAATATTTAGAGCAATTCTATTATGGTAATATTTTTTAATAAAATAAAATAATTTAATAACTTTTATTTTTTTCAATAAGTTTAGATTGATAAAATTATATGACAATTTTATTATTTGTAAATATTAAATTCATGGAATACATGTCAATTAATTATGCGGACAAAAATAGAGCGAAAATAGTTGAAGGAACAACTTTTATATTTTCAACATAAACAAATTTTTATATTTTTAGTTATAATATTCATCATTTTGTCACCGAGCATAGAATCAATTTTGGTATATGTTTTCAATAGTTAGGTTTAGAGAAATTTTATTATGGTAATATTTACAAATAAAATAATTTATTTTAAATAATATTTCTTTTGCAAAAGTTTTTTATTTTTGGTAAAATTTTATTATGATAAAATTTCATTTAGAAATTTTAAATTTATGATATATATGTCAACAGGCTATACAAAACTGTGTCAACTATTTCCTATTTGTTAAGGATGAAAGAAGAGTAATTTTCGAAAATAAACAATAATTGGTTGATAAGTTAAAAGGGATAGCGTATATAATGGAATATTGTGCCTGATGACTGATGAAAGCAGTCAACAGATGAAGATGATTCGACTTTGGTAACCATCTAGGAAGATTGTGCCTGATGACTGATGATATGATGAGTTCTTAGATCTCGGGGATAAAAGACCAAGATTGCGAGTTTTTGGAGCTCGGAGATAAAAAAACCAACATGGCAAGTTGATTGAATATTGGGGATAAAAGATCAATTGAAATCCGAGGTATTGGAGCTCTTGTGTGGTGTGATACCAATAAATGGTTTTGGATGTTGGAAGATAATGAGAATAGTGAGTAGGAAGAACAGTTACCTCTATTACAAGATTCTGAAGAGTCAATAATGTTGGTGATATTGACAATATCTCTCACTAATAGATATCGGATACGATATTCTCGCCAGGTGTAGAGGGGGAGAATTGATGGTGAGATGTCACCATTAAAGATAAGAGGTCCACACCTAGTGGTTAGTTGATGGTGATAGCTAATGTGTGGTTTCACGTTGAATGTAAATGCATGATTCATGTAAATGTATAAGTATATATAGAAGTGCATGAGTGCACTTAAAACACACCAAAAAGGAGGAGAAAAAAAAAAAGAGAGCAACAATATTTGCTATGAGTGCTTTTCTGTTAGTAAAAGAGTTGTGAGTGAGTGACAAAAATTGTGAGAATATTTATAATAAAATCTATCCCCTTTTTGTGGTTGTAGGCAAAATTGGTCGAATCACATTAAAATTTGGTGTCGTTAATATGCTTGTTTGATTTTTTGCACCCCAATAATACTTTCATTCTCGCGTGGATACTCTCACTCCGGTTAGAAAAAAAAGATAAGGAACATCTCTATCATTTTACCATTGCCGAAGTAAAATACTTTTAAACATTTAAAATTATGGATATAAAGTAAATAAGTTACTTTAAAAAATATATTCATAATTAATTATACAAGTAGTATGAAGAAGAAAAAAATTTGTTGACATGCTTCTTGTCAACTTGAAAGATTGTTCTCATAGTGTTAATTCTCAAATTTTATAATTTTTTGTGATGAATTTGTGGCAGTCTCATTTTTATTATTAGTATTCTTTTCCTATGCACACTAATAAAATACGAATTTATAAATAAACTATTATCACTTTTTCTTTAAAAAGATTCAAGACAAAAATTGTAGAGAATAATTATACGAATATATGTAAAAATATTTTTAAATGACTTATATTAGGCCACACATTTTTATTTAAAAAATATTTTGAGCTTCAAAATAAGATTTTAATTTTAATATATGAAATTTGTTTTTAATTGTTGTGAGGTAGTGAATGCATTAATAACGTTCAAAATAACAAATTACTTGTTTTATTTTTTATGATCTTTGAGCAGGTGAAAAATTAATGTAATTTCAGGGCTCACAAAAAAGTAAGTGTTGGAAGAAAAAAAAAAGTTGTCTTCATTAGCCTAAATTAAAAATTTTTAATTATGAATTTTGAATCCAAAAAAATATTTTTTGACATATAATATTTAAATATTTTGCTTTACTTTGCTTTTCAATTATCTTTATTAAACTAACACGCAAAGAGTGTATGCGTCTACTTGTGCATAAAAATTTAAAGTTTCATGAATTGGAAACGGAGGGTTGCGTAACTACAAAAAAATAAAGGCATTGAAAGGGAAAATCCGCTTCAATTTTCGTTCCAGAGGTTGAAACGGATACTGGAACGGATGAGGCATTGCAAATTGGAACGGACAAATTCCGTTTCAATTTGGAACAAATACGCGTTCCAAAATTTGTTCCAGAGTAATCATATTATATTCAAACTTTGGAATGGTACTCCATTCTAATTTGGAACGAATATTACTCCGAGGTTAATTACTTGCAAAATTTGTGAACTCATATACGCCACTCACAAATTTAGAATTTAGTTTTCCCATTAATACCTTTATATACTTCCACGGTCTGTCACTATTCATTTTTACCCTATACGTGTTTAAAAATTATTTTGATTATTTAAGTAAAATTTATGGTTCCTAATATTCATGCTGAAATTTAAAAACAAACATGTTTATTTAACTAAAAAATGAATATAAATATGATTACACTTTCGGCGCCTATAGCATGGTAGCGCCCCAATATAGAACGCGAATAACAGTGGCCAGAAAAATTGATTTCGCCAAGCACAACAATGGCCGGAAAAATTAATGTCACTAGAAAATCAATCAAAATATCTAACATAAAGAAGGCCCTAATAACTCACAACAACGTTGATTATACCGGCATCCGAAGGCCAAGTCCCAAATTTTAGAACAGGTAGAACATATGTAGCTGAAATTTCGTTTGTATTTGGTATTTTATGGATATAGGTATGCGCATAGTTGTGTTTTTGAAGAGGATATTTCAGAGTTTTTGAAACAGTATTTAGAACGGTTTTTAGAACATTTTATTTGGAATGGATATTGGAACGAATACTTGCAACGGAGTTTGATATGATTAATTTAAATATTAATTTTTGAATATAATGGAACGGATTTTGAACTGGAAATTTGAAACTCGTGTTTTTCCATTCCAAAATCCATTCCAAAAACTGGCGCCAAATTTTTCTGTTCATTTTTGGAACAGACATTGAAACGATTTTTATCCGTTCCAAATTTCTGTTCTAAATTCTATTTATGGGTCAAAATTTTGATCTTGTGTCCCAATTTCTGTTCTAATTTGGAACAAATTATGATCCGTTCCAATTACTCCTTGTCAATACCCCTCTTTTCTTATGGTGCGTTGGAAATAATTAAAATTATTTGAGACCTTCTCAAGCCCGACGATGCCAGATACCTTCATCCCATTTTTATTAAGCAGGTAGACAATTTTCGAGACGATTTATAGTTAATTTGGATCGAAGTATTTTACTCGGGAGAAGAATAAAAAGAGAAGACATGAATATTTTCTCAAATAATTGATGTAATGTTTAGAACAAATAATAACACAGGCAACAGTTTAATGAGATTGTATAGCTAATAGCATGCATACTATAAAAAAGAAGCACTAATGATTTCTCAATACATCAATTTTATGTTTATAAACACACATTTATTACAAGCCACACTATATTCACATTTGTTCCGTTCTCGTTTTTCTATTTAGTCATGATACACACTACACAAACTATTACATTATGCTAACACTAACAAAAAATGCAATATCTGAATTGCTCGGTTGGTGGTGCAATTTCTGCAATCAAATATAGTTGCACTCTCTTTAATCTACTTTCCACCATTCCTGAGAAAAAAATTGTGAAAAAATAGTAGAATTAATATAGCAACACAACCTTGGGCAAAATGGTAAAATAAAAACCTGTTTATTAATCCGAGAAACCTGGTTCCGCATAAAATATGCAACCAAACAAAGTCGACTCTAAATTTCCTCAAAAAATACCACATCTGTACCAAGTAAACCAAACTAGACCCAAGTAAATTGAAGTAACGAGTTTTTACTTTGTCGATATCGAATATTGGCCTCAAATCTGAGGCAATGGGACAACGGCTTCGAAAGCTTCAACTAACATAGACACTCGTCTTTTCCTAGCCGGAGTCAATTTAGTCACAATATGCTGAACTGCATAATCCAACATCCACTCCTCGGCTTTTTTCCTCTCGTCCGCCAGTTGATGTTTCAGATCAACTTTTTCTTCTTCCTGCCCCGATTCAAATGGTAGATGATGTGGCGCTCGTGGGTTTGATCTCCTTGCTTTCTCGAGTGCCTTGATGGATCTCTTCAAAAGGATCATTTTCTTCAACTTGTCCCAGTTCCTAGGCTTTTTCTCCTCTAGAAGCTCCTGATCTGCTGATATGTCGCTAGCGATTGACAGGGTATCGGATGAGTCATCTTGAATATCCGGGACAAGGATCTCCTCAATCGCATCTCTCACAAGCTTAACAGCATCACTCTTGCTAAATTCAACCGTTCGATCTTCATTAACCCTTTCTTGATCAAATGTTGAATTTTCACGGGGAGATACTTCATTATAGTCTTCACCGTAGAGGTGCTGGTTTTCGACCTTTACAGCTACGTCGGATACCACGTGCTGGCATAGCAGATGCCACATCTTCATGTGTTTTTGTTTGTCGGATTGTGTCTTGTTTGTTAACTTACCAATGCCTTTAAATTCAAATATTCTTTTCTCGTTTCCTTCAGAAGTTTTCGATTCGCCTGATGGATCACTTCCCAACCCATCAAGTTTCTTATCTCTAGATGGTGATGGAGATACCTTTCATCGATAAAAGAAAAACAACGTAAATTTCTTAAGCAAATGAATCGAGTGAAAAGAAAACTGGTAGTAAATCAAGCGTAAAAAGTAGAACTTACATCAGATTTTTCATCAGTTATTGCAGAATCATCGTTCCCATCATCAATCTTCTGAGCGAAAATGTTTTTCAATTTTGCAACTTCGGTACGTTTGGACTTGGGAAATGTCGCTGGACTCTTCATTTCTTCTGTTGGTGGGACCACTGTTTCAAATGCTTTTACTAGAAGTTCCACTTTTCTCTTCTGTTTAGGTGCCAGCTCACTAACAACTTTGCGAAGTGCAAAATCGAGCATCCACTCTTCGGCACTTCTCTTCTCATTCGTCATTTGGTTCCTTAACCGAACAACTTCACCCTCAGGATCAAGCTTTAGTGGAAAAAGTTGTGGCTTTTTTGGGTTGAAATTTTTAACCTTTTCAAGCTCCTTAACAAACCTCTGTAGAACAATCCACTTCTTGAGGTTAGTCCACCTCTTGGGTGCTTGCTTTTCGGATCTCTTTTCTAGTTTTGATTCCTTTTTCTCCATTTCTGATTTCGGTTCTTGAGCAGAACCAAATGCTGCTCCTTCTTGGGTTAACGACATCTCGTACAAAGCCTTATTGGTGCTATAATGTGTTGGATCTTCTTTAGTGGAACCAAAGGAGTTGAAGATTTGAGATCCCCAATCTTCGTCTTGTTTCTTCTCTACAAGCTCTAGCTCGGAAACAGTTTCGCTAGTGGTTGATTGGTCATCAGATGATTGGTCTTGAACTTCGGGGAGAAGAATTTTCTCGATTGCCTCACGAACCATTTTGATGGCAAAAACCTTTCGGAGCTCGACCTCTTGACTTTCCATGTCATCACTTTCTGATCCTGTATTGGCATCACTTGCACTTTCTTCATTTCCATTTTCGTTTTCATTTTCTTTCGTTTTCCCTTCGTCCGCTAGGCCTGCCACCATCTGTTGATGTATCAAGTGCCACATGCTTATATTCTTCGGTTTTGCAAACCTCGCCTTGAATGCTCGTAGACGGTTCTCAGTTTCAGAATCAATGACAGGACCATGCTTCAAATCATTGGGCATTGGCCCTTCATCAATTTCCAGCTGTTCGCTTGTTGAATCTGAGTAAATGCAAGAATCATCTTAAGAACACGTGCTCAAAAGTCATAAAGCTTGAAATTAAGTCATAATGTTAGGGCCTTATATTGTGTTTGGAACAACTGATCTAAAACAAAGATTTTGCTGATTCTTCAAACAATGGTAGCATGACCAACATGCAAAATCGAATATATATTCTATTATATAACCTAACTACTAATTATGACAGGTATTGAATATCCACATCCTCGTGAAATCAAATCCCTTAAGAAAAATTAAAATTCTTACCAGTGAGAGAGATTTCTTGGCTAACTCTCATCTCCAACGAGTCAATATCTACATTCTCAACCTCTCCATCCTTAGTAAATTGTTCGATCGTGCCATTATCAGAAGATGAAGAAGCGACTAATGATTCTTCGCTATCATCTTTATTACGGTTGTTAATCACATTATCAACCTCCTGAGATTGCTCGTTCAAATTAGATTCATCTTTTAGTTCTCCTTGATTCACATTCTTCTTTACAAGCACCTACAATCATTAAACGAAAGCTAGAAACTCATCTACTATCAAGCATAACATGTTATAGAACTAAAATTATCCAATTATTGGCAAGTGCAGTAATAAAGTTCACTTACATTGGATTCATCTTCACCAACCGACGAATTCTTCGTCTCTTCATCAATAAAGTCTTCTCCCTTATCGGCTACAATATGATCTCCTTCATTCCTAATACCTTTGAACTTGGGAAACGACAAAGGGCTTTGTTCTCCGTCGAACGATGGGACCACAGTTTCGTATGCCTTTATCAGAACCTCAACCTTCTTCTTCTGAGTCGGAGCAAGTTCGCTAACAGCCTGTTGAAGTGCATAATCTAGCATCCACTCTTCGGCACTTCTCTTAGCATCCAAACCCTTACGCCTCAAGGACACTCTTTCGTCTTCTTGGTTGGGCCCTACAGGCAAATTTTGTGGGTTGATCTTCCTCACTTTCTGGAGCTCCTTAACAAATCTCTTCAAAAGTATCAGTTTCTTCAAGTTACTCCAGCTCTTGGGCGCTTTGCTCTTGGTGTTCTCCACTTGTTGAAAATCTTCACTATGGTTTTGTTTCTCTGTAAGCTCTTGTTCGGATGGAGCATCGCTGCAAATTAACATTTCATCGGGTGATTGATCAGGTACTTCCGGAAGGAGAATATTCTCAATCGCTTCTCGCACCATTTTAATGGCATGCATTTTCTGTATCTCAAAATCTTGATTCCCCGTCTCCTTATCTTCAATAGCCATGTTTTGATTCCCTGTTTCCTTATTCTCGCTACTCATTTTTTGCGACTTCGTTTCTTGATTTCCTTGTCTTTCTGCTAGACCCGATACCATTTGCTGGTGTATTAAGTACCACATGCTCATCCCCTTCCTTTTCCCATCCCCCAACTCATTGTTTTTCACTATTTCATCATCACCGATGGGTTCGGATATTGATTCATCTCCTTTAGCCAACTTTACTTTACTTTTACTATAGCCAACTTTGCTATTTTTCCCCTTTTTCTGACCCTTAGAATCTTTGCTAACGACCAATTGCCTCATTTCAGTATCCTTTAGTGAGTCATTGATACTATTTTCCCTCCCCGAGGACTGAGTTCTAACACCCTTTTGGGTCGTTGAAAAACGCCGTCTTTTTGATAACAAGCGCTTTATAGGAGGAGTAGAAGAATGATTATGATGACCATGAAGAGAACAATACGAGTACGTACAAACCCTTAAGGCCGAAATCTTTTCCGTCTCCCTCTCCTCAGGCTCGACCTCGACGAGAGGAAGCTTCGAGTCCTTGAGAGTAGACGAACACGTCGCCCTAATCACTCCCTCGCCCTCGGGTGCTCGAGGACAGCTCATCTCTTGAGAGCCCTTCTTGGACTTGCTCATCAAAATCCTCAAAGTTCTCATACTGGTGTTCCTCTTAAAACTAGGACTAGCTTTCGATTTCGATTTTGTGTTTTGTAAAATGGGTTTTTTCTCGTCATAGCTAACGGTACTAGATTCGGAATCGGTGAGATTAATTACCTGATTGATCATCTTCTTCTTCTCTGAAGAACTAGTGGCTTTTAAGTAATTTTTCCTTGATCTAGGGTTCTTCAATCTCTCTCTCTCTTCACTAGATGAGCTCAACCCATTAGCTGATGAGCTTGAAGAAGCTGAATCTGATTCAATTTCAACCTGCTGATTCATTAATTATCAGAAAATTTAAGAAAACCAAATCCAGGGTTTTTTCTTTATTTTTTTCAGTGATTTATGTCAAATCAAGCAATCTTCTAGATTTCTCCACAGGTTTTGCTAAAAGATTATTCTTTTCAGATGGGTATTATTTGGATAGTAAAAATTTATTGTTTTTACAACTGAGTATATGAAAATTTTAGAATCATCAAAATCAAAAATTGGGAACTGCATAAATGAAACTTGCCTGGGAAAATTTGGTGGATTTAATGGAATTTGAAGATGAGGTGGCAAATTGAGGTTGACTTGGTTGTGAGATTTCGTCACCTATGAACAAGTCAACTGATTTTTGAATTAATCAAGTTTCGACCCGATTCGAAAATGGGTTAAAATCTGATTTCTTTGACAGTGTCGTTGATCTCAAGCTCTGTTTCTCCCCTGTTTCTCTGTTTTCAAAATCATGAAAACAGTTTTTCCAGGTTGAAATGTGTGTGGTGTTTTGTGAAATGGGTAAAGAGAGACTTGAGTTTGCTCCTTAAAATGGGAATTAATTAAATGGAATTAAAAAGAGAGAGATTTATAAATGTTGGACTGGACTAGTTGTTTTTTCTAGTTGTAAATTTCATTTAATTTTCCAGCCACTCAGTTTTGAATTTTGGCTGAGATTTGAGTGTGATTCTTTTGACTTGGACAATATAGCTGTCTTGACCTGGCTTTGGTTTAGTGGGTAACTAATTTTTTTGGTCTTTTCTTAAAGCTATTTTTGGTGTTATTATGTTTGTGACATTTAATTATGCAACTAAAGTAGCATTTTTTTTGTAGCATACTTTGATAAAAGTATCTAGAAGATAATTAAAAATGTAAATTTGATGATGAGTTTATGCCAAAAGTACTATCAACACTCTACATTTTTATTTTTTTTTTGTGCTATGTGTTTTTGTTTTGTACACTGAGTTGTTACAATTTATAAACTTCGGTTTCTAATTTTTTTATTTAAAGATTAGACAATTCATAATTTAAGTTTATTTGTTATTTTAACTTGATGCATCTTTTTTTTTTTCCCCCAATAAAAATTAAACTCACTTACTTACTTAAAGCTGCAACCATGAGAACTAGTGGATTTTTACAAGATAGACATCTAATTATCAAAAACTATTATTTTCTACAATCCTCTTAAGTTTGTAGGTAGGGGATTTTAGTTATTGTAGTGAGAGTCCATTGATACGTGTCCTAAGCCTAACCTAGCCATAATCCATTAGTTTTTATTTTGGTATAAATTTTTCCATCATCAAGTTAAATGGATTTTTACTAGAAGAATTCGAGTAAGAAAATAAATTTCTTTTTATTTTATATATATATATATATATATATATATATTTGGTATCAAAGCTTTATTTTTCTTTTTTCGTTTTACTGAAATAAAATTAATATCCACCCGCCAGTTGCGGGTAACATAAATGGGCCACTAATCAGTGATATGTTTGCAGTCATAGCCCAAGCAGATAGGCCCACGAAACGCGTTTCAATAATTTCAGCTTGTATTCAGTACAATATGTTTGGCTCTTCCATTAAATTTTGGTTCTTAAATAAAAGGTTTGTTCTTGTAGGGAAAAAAATATATATTTGGTGTCATAATTGTGACAAATAATGTTATTTGCAGCAGCAACAATTAATGTTATTATAATGAATATACAGAGATAGAAGATGGGCAAAGTTTTTTTGTGTACATACCAGTTTCATGCATTGACTACTAGTAGAAAGATTAATTGTTAAAATTTTCAAGATATTGTTAATCTGTTATCTCGTAATTGACAATAGATGATGAATGGTGAGATAATAACAACTCAATGCTTATCGAATTTTGGAAAATTCTTGAAATATTGATTAAATCGTTTGAGATTGATTCAACATTTGCACCGGCTCTTTATGGGTTTCGGTCATTTTTGGTTTAGTTTTTGGTTCATCTCGTGATTTATCAACTCTAACTTCAGATGGTACAACCTCAGCTCCCATATATAATATTGGTATTGTTTCAAAAATAAGTGTGAAACAGAGTTTTTGTGACTTTAAATCAAAATCTGATGAATTGCTTTGTGTAATTTGAGGTTCATAACCTTTCTTGTCATTATAAGCTACGCATAACAACCTTTATATAATTGCAAACATATTATTGTGTAAAGCTAGCGCGTCGGTGGTAATACTTTACACATTTATATTCTTAAAATTGCAGTGAATGTATTTTTAAATATGATATTGAAACAACATTAATATCAAATATTGATGCATTGCAACTGAAGGGCTTGAGAAGAGTTTTACTTGAGTAACAACTTATTATTTATACGCACGCAAAAAAAAAAAGTAATAATAATAAATAAATAAATAAAGAGAAGAGAAGAGAGACATTATCTTATTGAAATTCTGGAATATGATGTTAGCCAACTATGTTTTGGAGAAATTAGACAATTTCAAAACTGAGATGGGTTTGCTAAGTATTCTTTTAAATATCAAATATTTAAGGGGACATATTATAGCATCATCCGTTTTTCTAATTTAATTTATATATATCACTTTTTATAAATGGCTCATACTAGTTCTTGTATAAATTTTGTTAAAAATTACTAGAACAGTTATATATATTACAATAAAGTATAACAATATATTTTTCCTAATTTAACTAGTATTTATAATTTTGGTGGAATATTTTTTTCTTTTTAATAGAGAAAATTGATAATATTAATTTTTCCATTGAGAAATTAACTATAACGTTTCTGTAAAATTTTGTAAAAATACAGAAAACTAGTAAATGTGAGACAATTATATTTAAATTTTTTATATTGGAGAAATCAGATTGGAAAAATAGAAATGTCGGCAGTCTTATAAAGTCACCATTTATTTATCAACCAATTTTTTAATCATTTCCGACAGTAAACAAAATCGATTCATTTTCCATTCTAAATTCTTTTATTAGAGAAATCAAGTTGGAAAAATAGAAATGCAAGCTGCTAATAAAGTCAAAATTTATTAAATAACCAATTGTTTTAGTTATTTCAGGCCATAAACGTATCGAATCGTTTCCCTTCAAATTATATTTCCAGTTTGTTTTTTAAAACATCCAAATTCCTCTGTTTTATCTCTTTCCCTTCAATCCAAATCAATTATATTTACAACTATATATACATATATATTATATAATATTGTGTATGTATTGATTCATCCCATGTGAATGCAGATGGATACGTATGAGTCGTCACCGTAACGAAATCGTTATCTCGAACCCAATCCGATCTCATCCCATTTCCCAATCTCTCTCTCTCTCTCTCTCTCTCTCTCTCCTCTGTTTCCATATTTTCTGGGCAAAATCCATTGATTTCTCAGTTGGCGCAGATACGAATTTGAGCAACCCTAAAATTTAGAAACCCTAAATTTGTGGGTCTTTGGAAATCCTAGTTTTGGCGCTTAGAGGTTAGCATCTCTCTGTTTTTGTGCCCCTTGTTATTTTATTTCCCCTGTATTAGGGTATTTATTATTGAGAAGAAATTGTATTGTTTGTTGTTTATTAAATTCATTTTAGCTGTTTTTTTTTTGTTTGCTGTTCATTTTATTAATAATTTATTGAAAAGTCTCTGCTTTTCCCCCAAATTAGAGTGCCCATTATCGAAAACTCTATATCTATTGATTTATTGGAACCCTAGCTGATTTTCTACCCAATTTGTCGAAAAATCTTTTCTTTTTCCCGAAAACAGAGCACCCGAATCGGAAAAACTGTGTTTGTTGATTGAGAATAAAAAAAAGGGTAAATTGAACCAAATTATGTCCTTCAGCTGACTTTATCATAAATCTACCACTTGTCCAGATCATCATTTTATCGATTTAGTGGAATTTCTCGGTAACGGCTGATAATTAGCTAGTCTAGATTTCAAAACCTAATTGTTAAGGAATGGATATAAGCAATGAAGCGAGTGTTGACTCATTCTCGATCGGTCCTTCATCCATCGTGGGCCGTACAATCGCTTTCCGGATCTTATTCTGCAAATCGATGGCACAATTAATGCATTATTTCTTCCGTCTATTATCGTACTATTTTGGTAGAGTTAAGTACCATTTGAAGACCTATTTAACTCCCCTTATCTCGTGGCTCCACCCTCGAAACCCTCAAGGGATTCTCTTACTCGTAACAATCATTGCTTTCTTGCTAAAACGTTTCACGAACGTGAAAACGAGGGCTGAGTTGGCATACCGTAGGAAATTCTGGCGTAACATGATGAGAACGGCATTAACCTATGAGGAGTGGGCCCACGCAGCTAAAATGCTCGAAAAAGAAACCCCGAGGATGAATGAGGGTGACCTCTATGATGAGGAATTGGTGAGGAACAAGCTCCAAGAGCTTCGTCATAGACGGCAAGAGGGTTCATTGAGAGATATAATGTTTTGTATGCGAGCAGATCTTATACGGAACTTAGGTAACATGTGTAATCCAGAGCTTCATAAAGGCAGGCTCCAAGTTCCCAAGCTGATAAAGGAGTATATCGATGAGGTGTCAACTCAATTGAGAATGGTATGCGATTCGGACTCAGAGGAGCTTCTTCTGGAAGAAAAGCTCGCTTTTATGCACGAAACAAGGCACGCTTTTGGTAGGACGGCTCTACTTTTAAGCGGTGGTGCTTCATTAGGAGCTTTTCATATAGGTGTGGTTAAGACTTTGGTCGAACACAAGCTTTTGCCACGTATCATAGCGGGGTCGAGCGTGGGATCCATTATGTGTTCTGTTGTTGCGACTAGGTCTTGGCCTGAGCTCCAGAGCTTCTTCGAGGACTCGTGGCACTCGTTGCAATTCTTCGACCAGATGGGAGGCATTTTTGCCGTTTTTAAAAGAGTTATGACCCGAGGAGCAGTTCACGAGATAGTACAATTACAAATGATGTTGAGACACCTCACTAATAACCTTACTTTCCAAGAGGCTTACGATATGACTGGAAGGGTTTTGGGAATTACAGTTTGCTCCCCAAGGAAACACGAGCCTCCGCGGTGCCTCAACTACCTAACTTCACCACATGTTGTGATATGGAGTGCGGTGACAGCTTCTTGTGCTTTCCCTGGGCTTTTCGAGGCACAAGAGCTAATGGCAAAGGATCGGAGTGGGGAAATTGTGCCATATCATCCACCGTTTCATTTGGGTCCCAATGAAGTTTCAGGTTCATATACACGAAGGTGGAGAGATGGGAGTTTGGAAATTGATTTGCCGATGATGCAATTGAAGGAGCTTTTTAATGTGAATCATTTTATCGTGAGCCAGGCTAATCCTCATATAGCGCCTTTGCTTAGGATGAAGGATATTGTGAGAGCTTATGGGGGTAACTTTGCAGCTAAGGTGCGTTTGATAATTGGTTTATGTTTTCAATTTCAATTGATCTTTTTCCTTGTTATTATTATCCGCTCAACGGCTTAATGTTTTGAAAATTGCAGCTTGCTCATTTGACGGAGATGGAGGTAAAACACAGATGCAATCAAGTCTTGGAACTTGGTTTTCCACTTGGCGGCTTGGCGAAACTCTTTGCTCAGGATTGGGAGGGTGATGTCACCGTAGTCATGCCTGCTACCCTTGCTCAGGTACATAACATCCGATTTATGTAGTAGAATTTTGTTGCATGTAATGTGTTATTTCACGTGTTGTCTAGTGTCTGTCTGTGTGTGTGTGTGTTAATTTCATTTTCGTTATTTTGGGAATGGGAACATTGTAGAGTTTTCAAAATATAGAAATTTTTGCCTCGTCAAGGATCAAAGCAGGATTCTAGGTTTGTTGATACATGAAGGTTGAAAGAAACGGTGAAATGTATGTTATCCTTTTTTAATTACACCGTGCATTCAGTCTCCATAAGATTATAAGCTCAATCATTTTGATGAGTGTGAGGTCATGTTTAACTAAATTGAATAATCGAAACTGGTGAAGTCTAAGGAAAGAGGGTTGCTGCGGTCAATTTTGAGCTGTAGGATTCTGCAACTCAATTATGAGCCGCAGGATATTGATCCCATAGTCCAAATTTTTTTAATTTATAATTTAAAAAATAAATAAATAATACTGTAAAAAAATCTGGACCATTGGATCAAGATCCTGCGGCCCAAAATGAGCCGCAGGGTGCTGCAGCCCACCACTGAGCCGCACAAACCCTGTCCCCGAAGTCTAAAGCTAAATTAGTGTCGAATTTTCTGCAGGCATTGAATGCTTTTCTTTTGTCATCTTAATATCTATGTTTCGTACACTTTTATTTTATACAAATAGTTTTTTTTTATTTACAGTACTCGAAAATCATACAAAACCCGTCTCATGTGGAGCTACAAAAGGCCGCCAACCAAGGGAGAAGATGCACGTGGGAGAAGCTGTCAGCTATCAAAGCCAACTGTGGGATTGAGCTGGCGCTCGATGAGTGCGTAGGTATTCTCAACCATATGCGCAGGCTCAAACGCTCCGCCCAACGAGCCGCGGCCACTTCGTCTCACCATGGCCTATCAACTACCAGGCGATTCAACGCCTCAAGACGGATCCCATCATGGAACTGCCTGGCCCGCGAGAACTCCACTGGGTCCCTTGATGAGGACGCCCTCGCCGATGTAGCTACCTCGTTCCACCAGGGATCTGTGGTCCCCACCATGGGTGTCAGTGGGCTGAGCTCACGCTCCCCACGGAATATCCACGATGGAAGCGATAGTGAAACCGAGAGCGTCGATTTGAATTCAAATTCTTGGACGAGGTCTGGAGGACCTCTGATGAGGACCACCTCGGCTGATAAATTCGTCGATTTTGTCCAAAATTTGGATAGAGGGTCGATGGGTCATTCGAGTACTTTTTCGGGTCCATATTACCAGAGTTTGAGGGTGACCACACCCGATAGAACCTCCGACACTGAGATTGAACCAAGAGAGCTTGGTAACCGGATTAGTGGCTCAAGCATTATGGTTACCCAAGGGGATCTGTTGCAGGCCGAGAGGATACAAAGTGGAATCATTTTCAATGTAGTGAGAAGGGAAGATTTAACCCCTTCGATTACTAGTAATGATTCCCAAAACAATACACCATCTCCTAATTCTGTTGCCGAATGTGTGCAGCTTGATTGTCTGGATAAAGAAATGGATGTCAGCTCAGCGTCCGATGATGAGGAACGTGATATGGAAGAGAGATTTCAAAATGAAGATGATTCCGTTTTTTGAAACAAGGGTCTGTTGGGTTCGAATGGTTATTTTAGCGCCACATAAGCACGGAGAGTACGTTGTTTACGAAAGATTATAGAACCCAAGCTTGTAGTCGAACAGAGGAAACCAGATTGAAGCATTGGTGTAATAATATGTTGTGCATTGTTGTAATAATATGTTGTGCCATTTTGTAATCTTATTCGGTTGATTGTGTTATTGTTGTTTTATTGAACTGCTAGTTGAATTGTGGTGTTCTAACTATTTTGGTTAATGTAAATAATTATATCTTACATGGGTTCAATTGAAAGCTTAACTTGGGATCATCTTAATCCTTTTGACATTTTCGTTTGCCTCTGTTTTTATCAATTGTTAATAGTAATGCTAGATTAGCCAAAAAGTCTACCAAAAAAACTCTTAAGAAGTTCTAAGTTTTAAGTTTTTTTCTTTTATAAGTTGGACAATATCTGACTGTTTAGTTTTTAAGCTAGATTTAAATATTATTTTAACTTAAATAATGTGAAAATTTAGATTAGATGAATCTATTTTTTTTTTGGACATAAATAAGTTAGTTTATTTACTTACACATTAGTAACCAAATAAACCGTATATATAAAATATATTTTACTAAATAAAATTTTTGATACAACTAAAAATAACAAGTTATGACACATCAATATCATGTCAGCTATAAGAATTTTGGGTAGAAGTAAAATGTGAGTTTAAGCATTTCCCATTTTTAAAATATTTGTAGGATTCTCATTTAAGGTGGTAATTGCCGAAGCGGTGCATGTATTTGTGTCAACATTATAAATTTTCGGACATTTTTTTTTTTACAATTT
>MKEJ01088495.1:0-15671 GCA_001753735.1 Embelia ribes
ATGGTGGAAGCCCTTAACAACACGATCGAACGGTACAAAGAAAGCGCTTACTTTACGACTCAGGTCGAAGATTCGGAATCCGGCTGTAATATACCGTGCCTCGGCAACGAGGCCGAAGAAAATATTTGCAAGTTTTGCAAATTTCGGAAATCGAGAATAGTTTTTCTCCCTTGTAGGCATCTCTGTTGTTGCAAGTCTTGTGAAGGGTTTTTAGGCACTTGCCCAATATGTGGGATTGTTAAGAAAGCTAGCATTGAGGCCCTCTTTTGAGTTAAATTTCTATATATGTCCTTTAAACCATGTACACGTATATGTAGATAAGTACATATATATGGATTGACATGTTTGTTAAATTTTTTTATTAGTTGGCAGCCTTGATCAAAATGGTTTTCTTGTATCTTATATATTGCATTTTTTTTTTTATTTTTTATTTTTTTTTACAAAGAAGCCAAGACTTTAATTGATTATATAAGTAGTGTTAAGTAAAAACAAATGCCATGGGTGGACCAGGGAGGGACCACGGCCAACCTGACCCCCCCGAATAAATATATATAATCTATCATACAACTCAAGTGTACTCAGCCTCCTAATCGTGAATCCTGAATCTGCTACTAATCCCGGCCTCTCCATGGAAAGCAAATCGACCAAAAACAAAGGCTCACTAATCACAAAATTGTCTTCCTTGTGGACTACAACTTTTGCCAAGACGTCGGGATAGTATTTGTTTCTCTACAAATATGATTCCCGACTACTTAAAGTAATGAAAATATGGTTCACGTCAACAAATAAAAATGGTTCATCGCCGCTAACAAAAAAGTCCTCGGCATCCCTTATCCCCCATATATCTTCAAATATTATGATGAAGGAGCCGCGTATTGGCCTAGAATTTGCACAAGAGTTGCGACAAAACAATTTGAATCCGTATCAATTAAAAGATGAGTTAAACCCAAATCCCGACAATATAGAAGGATCAACGAAAGGCCATAATTTCGGGCATAACAGGGGTACAATTCCCAAGTTTATGAAAGAAGAAGAACAAAAATCTCCGCAGTTACACATGAAAAGGAACATTTTTTTGGTAAAAGACACTTTAAAATGTTGAGAGCAACAAATATCTACTGACAGTGCAACTGTTTATGGCAACTAAAACAAAACCAAAACTAGAAATGTGATCGGTATGCAAATTGAGAAAAGAGGAAGCGATTAATTATATAATCAATCGATGAGTAGTGAAGTTAATTTTTGATAACTTGAGGAATTACATTCTCTTGATGAAACGTGTATCGACTAGAGGACCTGCCAGTGTTTAAAATTTGTACAAAATGAAAATTACGGGATTATGAATTGTGATTTGCCAAGTTTTATAGGCTCTACCAATTTTGGACTCAAACTAACGCAAAAGGGGTTTTCATAATTAAAAGTTTTGGACAATTCGAATACTGGTTTTGGATGATTGCGGCATGAGTTTTGCAATGATGGGACAGTTATTCAAGATCTCACTACTTATTTCGGGCCCATAACCTTTTCGGTAAGATTCTACTCACAAAATTGCATTCAAGAGAATTTATACATGAAAAATATGTATATGTAAACTCTTCCTTTTTTCTTTTATCTACTTCTACAGGTCCGTTTGGCAAACACTTTGGCAAGATGATAAAAGCTCATGTTTGAATGTTGAAGTTAATGGCATTATCATGTTATTGGCCTTACATCATTAATCCAAATCGTTAAATAGCGTAAACACTGCCAATGGCTTACAACTTTGTAGAAAGTATATAAAGATAATATAAAACACATCAATCCCCAAGTGAGCTTCCACCTTAACCTAACCTTGATTTCTTCGACCACCGACTCCTACTTCTGCTTTGCGTTTTCATAAGAAAAAGAACATTTGTAAAAACACAACCAAACAGATATGAGTTGAATTCAATTGTGTAGAAACAGTAATAAATAATAAATACACAATATGAATCTTGACATCTCCATATGCTAGCCTTCAACAACTACAACCAAGTGTACACAAACAGACGCACTATGTGAATCATCAACACACCTACGTCAACAGTAACTAACCATAATCGACCCAAAAAAAAAAGAATAAAACATACGTATATCTAAACTCCAGCAACCATCAACAAAGCACTCAACCGTCAACATATTCGATAAAATCAACAACCCGGGATATATAACTCTCCCACTAGGAATATACAAACAAATACGACATAATCATAACCAAGTATTCTTGTATACACACCCAATAGCAACAACCAACTAAACATACATTAACCAACATGTAATGTAATCATCAACAAATCTGACATGACCGACAACTCGGGCACCATATCCCGAGGCCAACAACTCAGGCACTGTATTCCAAAGTTTTATGCATAAATGCTTTGGTTCCTGTGGAGTATCGGCACCATATTCCAATGTTTTACGCATAAAGGTTTTAGTTCCAGTAGAACCGACTTACATCAGACATCTAGCTTCTGAGGCCTACAACATCCACAAGACTTTTGGTTCCCACGGAATCGACCCACATCGGATATCTAACTTCCGAGGATTACAACTGCCACAACAAATATTGGAATATACATTTCCCAAGATCCACAGCAATATACAACAGCTTCCGTATCACATACAAGTTCAACATAAGTTTCCTCAAATGCAACTACTTCATTACTCGATTACATCTATCATGAAAATATAGCCAATTTTGCCAGGTCACAACAACATACAACATCCCCCAACCATTCTCGCATTAATTCTCTAACATTTACAACCAAATATGCAAACAAACACATCTAACATATCTCATCTGGACGAAAGGGGGTCTTATCCGGAGGAAAAGCCCCCTCGTCCAAACGGAAGTAATTTTATCCAAACAATAATGTCTGAGAACTTCCACTTCATCCCAACAATGAAATCTCCCAATCACAACCCCTAACACGACATTCTAACACCAAATCTATCAATTTCTACAGCAAAATATGATAAAAACAACTATAATATAAGTGTTTCCATACAAATTAAACTCTTATTAATTGTATTAGAGGGTGTGATTTTCAAAAACAAAAATTCAATGTCTCGCTTTTGTTTCCACTTCTACTTTGAATTTAATGTATAAAGTTACTCATTTGAAAGAAAAGATTTTTTGAATAATGAAGTTTGGGACCCTCAACGATGTTATTTGATGTCGAAAGCAAGATCCAACCCGGCCTAAAGGTAAGGCACACCAGTTAATTGGCTTACCTTGGGCCAAATATGGGGGGCAACTTAAGGCCCAGTAACAGGTCCACTCAGGTCCATATAAGTTAATGTACTAGTTGGGTTCAGTTACCTATTATAGTGAACAATATTTGTATTCATCAAACTTAATGGGCCCATTTAAAATATCAAAGTGCACTAATGGCTTGTTTGCCAATTATACCTTATTTTGTCAGAGTTTCGAATTACTTTTTGGAGGCAAATCTACTCTTTTTTTCCAAATACGAAATTGTTGGTAAAAATAAAATAAAAAAGGATTGTTATTTAACTTGATATTTTTTTTTTTGTGTGGTGATTTTGAAAGAAACTTAAGAGTTACTTAAAAGCTTGATATCGTTAAACTAATTATAAATATGCTATTTTTAGATTATGTTACCAATCATATAAAAAACAAACAAATAAATTATGTTATTTTTTGATATATATATAAGTGGGGCTAGCTAATGCTAAACTAAATAATTTCAGTTATTGAAGTGTGATGCACCCTATTTAGTTAAGTAATTAGGTGTCGAGAAGATGCCAAAGACTTATCGTTTTCATTATTTTGATATACAAAGTAATATCTAGATAAAATGAGATGCTAGCAAAAAATGCAAGGAGAAGTATCTTTCTTTAAATCAAATTGTACGTGTTAGTTTATAAAGTACCATAATTATACATCATTTTATAGTTTGTTTTAATCTATATCTTGTGGTGTAATAAATCTATGCTTCTAATGTGAAAATGAATTGTGCATATTAGGGGCAATCAATTTGTTAATCGTTTTGCCCGTCCCCGGGCCGGTCCTGTACAGTATGCAACATCAACATGAACGGGTCAGTTTTTGAACCTCAGAAAAATGGCCCCACGTTATGGGAAATCGGAATTCCCCTCCGTACAGCTGTTGGGTTCTACATTCCCGACACTGGTGAACCAATTGTACTTGAACTTTGACAAGTAAACTCGCACTTCACTAAAACTCGCTTTTATATCATTTTATTATCATATACGTACTTAACCATACTTGCAATATATAGCAATAAAATCTGCAGGTTTAGGCAGTACGGCTTATGGAAGCGTTACGCGGAGTCATAACCTCGCGAAGATCTTATCTACTCTATTGGACTCAGCAATTATAGTAGAGATTGGTTTTCCGCACTCGCTACGAGGTAATCGCACACTTGTTGTCCATTTTATATTTTGACAATCCCCACTACAAACACAATCTTTTTTAGAGAAGTCGACATTTCACAAAATGAAATTTTATTTTCAGGAACATTGGGCGTGAGAAGTACAAACCCACAACTTGGCAAATCACGTTTCAGCTCAACAATGTAACGAAGAACGTAGATTATAGGCTTCGATTGGCGTTGGCATCAGCTACGGATGTTTTTTTTAAAACTGAAAAAAAAAAAAAAAAGGGGTGCCGTATTACCTAACCGTTCTTTGTTAGCTCCGCACAATTGTCCAATTGGTGTCTTAGTATCTCAATAAACGGTTGTCATTAGTTAGAAAATTATTATCGTTCTCATAAACAGTCAAACAGAAGGAAAAAAAATTATTTAAAATTGTTTAAAGAGATTAAATTGCTTGGTTAACGTTTAGTTAAACTAACTATCATTTAATTATTCTATTTGTCATGCCTGTATCTTGATACTGGACGGCAGTTTTAATTTTGAACACTTCTGATCATAAAAATATTAAGAATTTTCAAGTTTCATTACTTTTTTAGGGTGGCCTGCATGCACTCTCACTTTTAGTTACTTGTTAGTTATTTTTTGTTAATACGTAGGGTTATGTTTGGAACCTTTTTAGGTACTTTTTGTTATTGAAAACTTATAGTAGGGTAAAATAAATTTAAAAAAAAAAAAACTTAAAGTAGGTTAATGTCTAATAAAATGCAAAGCAAATTAGTGACATGGGCCCTATTTTAGATCCTTTTTTGTGGAAACATTTAAGAAGTTTATTCATAATTTTATATTTTTTTTATGGGATTGCGTTGTTCTTAAGGGCTTTCCCCTCCTCCATAATTGAGTTTCACAATAAAAGTTTCTTCTTTTGCAAGGAAAAAAAAAACAGAGTTAAACAGAAAATCTTTATTTTTATGTAAATTTTCTGTTTTTCTCTCACAGAACGCTAGAACTTTTGGCATCCAATTTCCTTTTTACTAGGAAATTAATTTCTTTTCTTTTCCTGAAATAAAAAATAGAAAAAAAGAGAAGCTTCTCTCCACAATACGACCAAGCGTGATACGTTTTTTCCCATAGTATAACTGGAAAACTTTTATTCGTATAATAACTTTAAAAGTTTTTCTCCAGACATACTCTTCTTCTCAACCAAAATGCTTTTATTAAATACTAAATTACTATAATTACCCAGCGTGATAAGAACAACATTATTTTTTTATCCTTTCTTAAGAACGTTAAAAAAAAATTGTGAAATGGACTTTGTTTATTGTATGGATTATATAAGTATCATGTGTGTACCTCGTGATCAACAATATAATTGAGATAAATATACATTCCATTATTTCACACCAATATCCAAAATGGCCTGCAATAATAAATATAGTATGTATCCTAGCAAATCCTACTAGTGGAAAAATCAAATACAGTATATAGCTGGGTCAAACGTTACACGTACGTTATACGTATAAAATTTCCCCATTGCAGGCTAGGTGGTGACATGGCATTAAATAAAATTAAAATTCATTTGCTAAGTCAACGCCCTTTGCAACCTATTTTCTTATAGAAAGCAAGAAAGTTGTCACATATATTGCACAATCAAGTTCATAGAGCTCCTAGACCGAACATTTGCCGCCCAATCAATTTACTCTAATAATAGACTAATGTCGAAAGTTAATCCTATTGCCGAGAGGTCATATATTGACCCCTCCGTCGGTGGATTTGTTGAAGCAAAGAGGCAAAACTCGGTACTTCATTTCTCCTTTGCCCTGGTGATTTTCATAGCCTTGTACAAAGATTAGTCATGTTAGCGACATACTTGCGCTAGCACGTTAACGTGAGACCATGCAGTGGTGTTAGCGAGGGGGCTGGCAGGACCATGACCCTTTAATTCCGAACTTTCAAATTAGCTTTCAAATTTTCGTAGAACAAACATTTTGTTAAAATATTACGCATCACTTTGTTTCCCCTTTTCTTATATTTTAAGTCTTCGATTATTTATGTGGCCAGAGCTAATTATGCCTTGCCACACTCACGCTTCGTGTTTTACAATCAAATATACGCTCCGGCCTATCTTATTGGTTGCATTGATGAAGCACCTTAGATAGCTCGAGTTTGGCACTTGTATTACACCGATAACCCTAGATATTTTCTATTATAAGTAATTGAATTGCACCATTATTCCATCCACCCCGATGCCAATATTGCACCTCCACCTACACACATTGAAACTAGCTTATTTCTTATTTAGTTTTCTCAATCTCTCAACTATATATTTGAGGGCTTAAAATTAGCATTATCACATACATACAACATTGTCATCTATTCTACCAATATAATTGTTTCTCCTATTGGTTCTCTATTTCAAAATTTGTTTTGCCTTCCAGTGTTCGTTATCTATTTTGAGTATTTTATATAAAACATTTCATACATATTTTGTGTAATTGCAGGAGATGAGTTCCTTGGTGAGCAATGGTTCTATTGATTATCGCGGGAGGATTGCAGATAAAACCAAAACTGGAGGATGGAAAGCTTCACCATTTATTATCGGTACTCTAGAAAACTATTACTATCTTCGTCCCTAAAAGATAGGTTTTACTTTGATTTTCACTCGTAATAAAAAAAAAAATTCACTTAGTACAAATAGATAAATTGATTTCATCACTAATTTTCTAAAAATATTCTCATTAAACAAGGGAATTTATTTTTTTGAGATTGTAAAACCTAATATTAAATAAAGGCATCTTAATTCAATTTTCTCTTTATCATTTTTAAAAGGAAAAGTGACTTATAATTTGGAACGAACAAAAAAGTAAAGATATGTATATATATATGTGCTTACTAGGTCTTTCTTTAAATATTTTTTTTCAAAATTTCCCCTTTTGATGTCTTAATTAAAAGATACATTAGATATATAGGAATCAAATTGCCGTATACATTAGATATATAGGAACCAAATTGCCGGCTTTTGTACATCATTATAGGCATGTTACTTGCGACCCTAGCTCGACAAAGCCCGCTCTTTTAATGGCTTCCCTCAATCGTAATCGTTCCTCGACACATAATCCCTACCAATCAAATACTCCCTCCGTATACAAATAATTGGTCATATTTCTAAATCGGGATGTTCAAAAATAATTAGACACTTCTATTTTAGGATATAACAATCATCACAATATAAACTGAATTACCTATATTACTCTTTCAATTATTAGGGGTTAATGTCAAATCAACCATCAATATGAGCAATTTAGGTCATTTAATAACAATTCAAACTTTAAATTTGAAATTGCATAAAACTGCGTGTCAAGTCAAACCATCCAATAAATTTTGGACTACCTAAAGACGAGATAGGGTTATTTGAATCATTTCACGATAACAAGAGGTTACCGTAACAAAAGAGAAACTGACATTCTAAAATAAACATAGAAAGATATTTTTTTTTTCATCAACCATGCTACCAAATACTAATTTGGATTTTTATATCTTGATTATGCAAATGCTAAATTTGATTTAATTAATATTATAATTAAATCATAGAGGATCCATCTACTCTATATATTGCAGTGAATGAGGTGGCAGAGAGGTTGGCTTTCTATGCAATAGCAGTGAACATGGTGCTATATCTGGTGAAAGAAATGCACCAATCAATACCCAACGCGGTGACGCATGTCACCGACTGGATTGGTGCGGCCTTCGTCTTAACCTTATTGGGCGCGTTCTTAGCAGATGCTTACCTTGGCCGATTCAAAACCATCCTTGTTTTTTCCTGCATCTATGCTGTGGTAATTAAATAAGATTGATTAATTAATTTTATTATCTCTCTATTTGTTCCTTATAAATTTGGGGAATAGTCGTTTTCCATTTGACTTGATGCTAGTGGCTGTTTATATTTGCTTGAGTGATCATGTCAACTTGTTGATAGGTGTATATAAAGTGCCGTTTTATATTACGTGTTGTTTTATAGATTTTTTTTCCGTTTAATATCGATTGTTGTTTTAGAGAACCAGGGATGCATTAATTATTTTTTTTTTAAATTTCACCTTTATTAATTGCTCAACAAAATAATTCTTTTTGAGTACTTTGATAATCGGTAATATGATAAAGTATCATTAATTTGCATATAAAGGCAAATATTTAATTGTCTCTTAATCCTTGTGTCATTATCTTAAATGATACTTAATATGAAATGGGAGGGAGTTGATCCTAGATGAATTAAATGGCATATTGATTGTAAATGTTACTCCGCCGCATCTAAATAATCGTTGTTTAGGGTTAATGCATATGTATTAAAAAAGTGATTAATTAACTTCAGTTATAGGGAAAAAAATAAGTATATTTTACTATATTATACTTTATTTAAAAGTTGAATTGTATGGAGTGGTAAGAAATTTAGTAAGATAATATGATTAAAATTGAAAAAAAAATAAAAATAAATGTATTTTTAATTTTCTAAAATGTCAAATGACAAGTAAGAAGAAAAATCCTTTAAAATGACAATTATTTAAAAATTGGAGGGAGTCGCTATAAATATAACTAATCTCCTTCGAGAAAACCAATTTGTTGTGTTAAACCAATAGTATTATCGGTTTGCTTGTAATTGTCAAACACGTAAAGGCACGGTCACTTATTTTTGCTTAAACATATTTTTTTATTATTTTAGGTCGTTATTGTAAAATATTAGAAAATAATTTTATTACAATGTCAATTTAAATTTTTCTATAAACATCCAATTTTGGATGCATGACACATGCATAAGGTGTAAAGTATCCCATGTGTTTATGCACACGAGTTATGCATACGTACCTATGTATGAATATTCCCACGTTGTTGAGTAAGTAATCGCCGTACCATGGAGATAACAATGTTTTGCTAACACATAGTCACTTGTAAATGAATCTAAAATTCTCCATAAATTTTAGAGTAACATAATTATCCTATAAAAAACATAACTAATTCTAGTCTAAATGCAGCTCGACACTGTACTAATCATTGTGATGGCTAGACTTATTGTTTCCGTGTTTAAGTAGTAAGCATGATAACATAATCTACGAGTTATCGATGAGCCACAACATTAGTCATTGGCATTTCTCCGAGTAGATGGTATGATCAGTAGTTAAATCTTCGTATTTGCTAAGAGCTGTTTAAGTTACATTCAGGGATTGGTGATGCTGATGCTCTCAGCCGCTATAGACTCCCTCCGGCCACCACCATGCACCTCCCGTCCCTGTAAGCCTGTTCCGGCTACTAGTGGCCAAGACGTCTTTCTCTTCTGGGCGCTTGCCCTGATCGCTCTTGGCACTGGCGGGATCAAGCCCTGTGTCTCTTCCTTTGGGGCCGACCAGTTTGATGAGTCCGACGACAAAGAGGCCCACAAGAAATACGCTTTCTTCAACTGGTTTGTACAAACATTACATCACGAGTGTTAAATATAGTAAAGATCAAGAAATAATTAAATTAGGAGAATAGTGCTTAATACACATTTATATAGTTTTGCAAATGCACAACGATGTCATGGAAACCTAATATTTATTCAGTAATTCTACTAATGAGAAAATTAAGTACGCATAGAAGTATTTTCGAATTACAGAATTATTATTACATGATTACATAGATCTAACTATATAATTACTTTTCTTTTATATATCTTTACGCACATCTCATGTTTATATTTTTCTTGCATACGAATTTTATTACAAAGAATCTCCAAAATTGTCATAATGAGTTGAGAACTTGAGATTAATCATAAAAGCGATACATGATTATTAACGAGAGTACGCTATTTGGACCCAACTACGTAACTTCATTTTTGTCATGATTAATTCTCACTCATTTATATTTTCTTGCTTATATAATTTCATCATTCTTCAACAGGTTCTTCTTTGCTATCAACATGGGGGCCCTGCTCGGGATCACGCTCCTGGTCTATCTGCAGCAGGAGAAAGGGTGGGCATGGGGATTCGCAGTCCCTATGATGGCTATGTTGTGTTCAGTGGGGATTTTGGTGGCGGGTTTTAAGGTTTATAGGTATCAGAAACCAATGGGGAGCGCTTTCACGAGGTTCGCACAGGTGGCAGTAGCGGCAGTTAGGAACCACATGCAGGGGGCGAGAGCTGGGAGCGAGATGGACCTTTATGAGGTGAAGACCGTAGAATCCGATATTCATGGTGCCAGGAAGCTTTCTCACACTCCCCAGTACAGGTAGTTCGATAGCATACTCGTGGTTTGATCAGTTCAATTCGCAATAATTTTAGATACCAGTATTACATAACTTAGAAGAACAAACTTTTGCAAACCAGCTATTTGAGAGTTTTAGAATTTGAGATGAACTAAGTAAGACTTGATTTAGTTTACAGAATGGCTCTTTTTTGCTAGGTAAATTTGTTTATTATTAGAAATTAGATTTTATCATTGTCAAGTATTAATATTTTCTTATTTGTCAGAACTATTGAAAACCAACAAAAAACAAATGCATGTCAAACTATGCATCCATATGAAGTCCCTACTAAATTATATAGTTGTAGGTTGGTTTATCAAGAATAAATTCATCTATTTTGTTATTTTTGTGATTAATATTAAATTTCCGAAATAAAATAATGCCGTAAAAAGTATAAAGCAATAGCCCGTATTGCTATGTCACTAACGGGTTCGTCCTGTTGGAAGCAACTTATCTAGAAACATAGATAAGGTTACGTACATCAGACTCTCTCAAAACCCGCATTGTGGAAATTTTGTGCACTGAACCTTCCAAATATATATAAATGTAAGAAATGTAGAACTATGCTCCAGTTTTCTTAATCATTTTGTTGCTTATAAAAATTTGTCTACATATTAAAAATAAAAGAGAAGAACTCTCAATAGAATTCAGTTTAATTTCAACCTTAGTTTAATTTAATTCAGTTTGGCCGCTAAAATAGAATTCCAAACTCCGTCATTGCATATATTTTAGTGTCCTAATTTTTATTCTCTCTCGGCTCCTTATAGCTTCTTGGACAAAGCAGCTGTGATGACGGACCAAGAACAGGCCAACACAACGAGTCGTTGGAAGCTATGCACGGTCACACAAGTCGAAGAGTTCAAATGCTTCATTAGAGTACTACCCGTGTGGGCCACCACCATAGCCCTTTCCTTGGCGTTCGCCCAGCTCTCAACCTACTTCATAAGCCAAGCCACAATAATGGACCGTAAACTTGGCTCGAGCTTCCTCATTCCTGCTGGATCAATCGCAGTGTTTGCTGCCCTCAACGGCCTCCTTTTAGTTCCTGTTTACGAGAAGTTTGGTATCCCAATAATACGTAAGTATACGGGACACTTCCGTGGGATCACATCGTTGCAACGGATGGGGGTCGGGCTGTTTCTGTCCATCTTTTCTATGGTTTCGGCTGCTTTGGTATGTAATCAATTTAGAGCACTAACTCTTGGTTTGTTATACATATATAGATCTTTTTTTTTTTGCTATTAGGAGTGTAACGAAATAAGGACTTACGGAAATTTTTCATTGGACATTTTCCTGAAAAAATAAAATAAAAATTTTAAAATAATAATAATAATAATAATAATAATAAAAATAATAAATAATAATAATTATAATAATAATAATAATAATCATTTCATTTATGTTGGATGAAGTTTTGAGTACGTTGGATTTTAGTACTTTTAACCCAAATTTAAGTACGAAACAAACATAAGAATGGAAAAAGAGTACAAGAATTAGTTATAACCTTTAAAAAGTGAGGGAGAGATGTAAAAGATTAGATTTGCCATAAATACATTTAATAAAATTTATTATCAATTAAAATGGAAAAATTTGTAAATAAGTGGCCTAAAGAAAAGGAGAATTACCATTCTAATAAATGTTACTAACAAAGACTATTATTCTTGATAATTGTTTCACCATTTAGGTTTTCTAGATGCTTTAAAGCTCAAACTTACGTAAACGCAAAAATCAGCATTACGCTTAATGTCTATTGCTAACCATTCAAAACCCTAATTAACAATTAGGAAGATAATAAAAATGATATTAACATAATCTATTTTCAACAGGTGGAAAAGAAGAGACGCGAGAGCTCAAGCACGATAACCATGAGCGTGTTTTGGTTATTCCCTCAATTCTTCATCTTGGGCGCTGCGGAGGTGTTCACCTACGTGGGACAGCTTGAGTTCTTCTACGACGAGGCCACAGACGGGACCCGCAGCATCAGTAGCGCAATGTTTTTGAGCGAGATTGGGATCGGGAGCTGGCTCAGCACTGCGCTCGTTAAGATTATCCAACGAGCCACCGGTGGGGAAAAAGAGGGGTGGTTGAGGAATAATTTAAATGAGAGCAAACTTGATTATTTCTACTGGATTTTAGCTGGGATTAGTGGGATTAATTTCTTGGTGTATTTGGTGGTGGCTTTGAGGTATAAAGGGAGGGATGATAGTGCATTTGAGTTGAATGGGAAGGGTAAAAGTGGAAATGATCATAGCAATGGGGATCTACAAAGTAGAGCTTTCTAAGAAACTCCTTTCTTTTGATTTTTTTTTTTTTTTTAAGAATAGTTGATAATAACTGGAATGGTGCATGTGTGTTACAAGGGCTGGTTTGTTACAATAAACTCCTATAGTATTTTTCCAAAGTCATAAAAGACAATTCTTGTAAACTCATATAATTCTATTTATTTGATGTTCTATATTTTCCCGATATTTGCAGGGAGTATTCAAATTAAGATTTCTTCTAGCTTCCAATTCACTAGAGGAACTTTTATGTATTTGAAATAGCAGTTGACGATAAGTATAAATTACGTGCATGGCAAGTTAAAAGGCGCTTGCAAGTTCGGATGACAATATTTCGGGCTATGTTCGAAACCAACCAAACAATTTTGTTAAAATATTTTGATGGGATCTTAACCTTGAGCAGGTCTAAAACCATTTTTGTATCAAGTCAATTTCGAACTAACTTTTAATCCTTTTGATCTGCAGAGGGTTAATTTTTGTGGCTGAATAGTGGGCCTCTTCAGTCCGCCAATGTGCGCTATAACAATTCAGATTTAATAATGTTGCTTAAAATTTTAATGATGCGTGCATATTTTTTTTTCCTTGTGTCAAAGCAAATCATAAAACAACTTTTACCTACTCTAATCATCACCTCACTCCCATTAACCACCCATTTGTCTCTCCTTTTAAGCTCCTCTTTAATGAGAAAAAGCAAATCTTTTGATTACAACATAAGCCTAAAAAATGCAAATTCACGCACACAAAGCTTTTACATAATATGTAAATTAATTAATTTAATTTTTTTCAAGCCAGCAAATAAAACAAAGAAAATGTTGGGTTTTTGCTGGTCAAACGTTTCCTGTTGACTGTGGGGGTAGAGGTTGAGCAAAGGGCGACTTGATGTGGGCCATAGGTCTATTGTTACCGTAGTCCGGCAAGGACTGGATCACTGCCTTTTGTGTTGCGAATTTCCCTTCGTTTTTACCCCCACAGCACAAAGTACAAACCAGTTATGATCAACAGTGCGCCAATTATCCTGTACTTCGCAACAATAAAAAAATTCATCAGCAAACTATGTTAGCCATTTCTATGTTTTGATGAAAAAACAAAATGTTATTTGTAACAAGGGTTTTTGTTGGTTGGTTAATTAGTTACTTTTTCTTCATGAAATGCCATGGATTGCCATTGGTATCCATATGGCTAAATCGTTCTATAAGATCTTACTTACTCATTTGATTTATTAAGTATTCACTTGTAACGTCCTGAAAATTTTCGTAAAAATTTTTCGCGATAATAAATATTATTATTGTACGAGTTATGTTGATATTTATTTATTGTCTCAAGTCGTAGTCATGGAGTAAAAGTCTCATGTCGTTGTCGTGGTGTGGAATGACAGTCGTATTGATATCGTGGAGTGTGAGAATCGTGGATTTGGTGTCGTGTAGGTGTTGCGTGAAGTTTTGTCGGGTGGAATTAGCCTCGGGAAATGAGAAAATGTGGAGTATGTGTTGGGCTTTATCAAAAGATGTGTTATGAAGTGTGTGGAAAATTTTACACATTCAAACGTCATTTCATAAGGTGTAGAAAGCTTTTACATATGTCTAGGATGAAAGACGAGTCGTTTCGAAAGTTTTTGACGAGAATTGCAGGCTTAGGTTGAGGTTGGATAGCCGTAGATACAATCGATTCAACAACTGTTGGATAGATTCAAAGTTGAAGATTGATCGATCTATTAGCTGTTGGATTGATCCATCATTGAAGTTGGATCGATCCAATTGCTGTTGGATCGGTCCAACTAGGCATAGACTAAAAATAAAAAGTATTGAGTTACTCTTTTTGGGGATTATAAATATCTATACATACAACTGCAGAGAGAGAGAGAGAGAGATAAAGTGAGCTTGTCTCGAATTTTGATCCATTGCATCTCACTCGGTTTCTTCTCGAGCTATAGACCTTGATTTACAGAATCACCATCCCAAGGGTTACGAGATGATGTAACTTTTATCGCTTCATTTTCTGGTTTGAGTTTTTTCATTTATGAAATTTATTTCTTATGTCTTGTAGATACTTTTTGTATATAGGTTTGTCTCTATCTGAAGAGAGTAGCTAGATTCAAATGGGGGTATTTTTGGGATATACTCAGTGTGGTTTAGGGAGCTCATTTACGTATTTGTAAGGTATGGGTAGACTGTGAATAACAATATAAATTCGAGTTTGTGTGCGTATATTGACGTATTAGACATGCTATGATTTTCATGTTAGGGTTTCAGAGATGCTACGTTGATTTCTTTGTATGTTAATTATTTTCATTGACATTAAAAAATGTTTGTTTTAGTATATTGAGGCTTAGTCATGTTTATCAATATTCGAGGTGTATTTGTTTTAGTTGATAATTGAGGCATAATTTATTCTAATTAATATCTAAGGCATATTTATTTTCGTAATGTAGATTTTCGAAATTATATTCTTAGTATAATTAATCGAGTTGAGATTCAGGGCGTAATGGTTCTTGTGTAGATTCATGATATATATATATATATATATATTATAAATATTCGAGGTGTAGTTGTAATTCTTGTAAATTTTCAACCAAGTGTCGCGCCCCCAAATCCCCAGCGTCGGGACCCGGAGGTGCGATTGCGAAATCCTAGAAACCAACTCACAAATCATACAATTCTAACCAACAATAATCAAATCTCAGATATAATTACTAATCACCAAAAATATTTAAAGAAAATTTCGACAGCGTAACTGCAGTAAATCTAA